>JZLH01S0555713.1:1116-25073 GCA_001188425.1 Eucidaris tribuloides
CTTTGTAGTTCCCAAGCATAGCATTTTGAGGTTATGTGAAGCCTTAGCTCTAGTTCCGGAGACCCCCATTTTTCGCTCAAGCCAGTTCCAGAACCCCCGATTTTCGACTTCGGTGCGGCACATAGGTATCACATTGTAAGTCGAGTGCACCCCCCCCCCCGGGATTTTGTTCTATCAGTGTTCTTTATAACGAGACTAGAGTGCACTGCATATGTTGGGATGAACCATTCATTCATCCAGGGGTGAAAACATAGTTAAATTTTATCCCATCCTTCATCTGACCAACCCATTTCCAACAAGTGGATCAGCCAAGGTCAGATTTTGTTGGAATGAACCATTTATTAATCCAGGGGTGATAATATTCACTTAAATTCATCCTATCACCCCTTTCAGAAAAATGAATCGGCTTATGTGCAGCAGTACAGATATTTTGCATCAATGTTTTGGGGGTATATTCAGCTTGACTATCAACCGCCCCCTCCCCCTCCCTCCCATGGCAAAGTTCTTGCAACACCTCTGTTTAGGAATATTTAACATTAGATTTAAATTATACTATAATTATGCTGTTAGAATGGACTATCTCAGTTACAACAATATCTTGTTCCAAATTAACTTTGGTCACAAATAATTAAGTGAATTCAGCTCTGTTCTGAGCGTATATTTAAGTCGTTAAAAATTTCATACAAGACAAAACAAAATATATCAGATAAATCTATCAATAATTTGTCATGTAAACAAATTTGGCTTGAAAACATTTGAAGTAAATTTATCAGACTTATAAATATATATACTCAAAATTGGTCATAAATATGAAGTTACATGAATTATCAAACAGACCAACATTTACAAATCATTAACCATGGCAGTGGGTTAACATATGATTATGTCACATAAAAATGTCACAAGGTAATAATTTACCATAGATGTGTCATATGGTAATAATTTACCATAGATATGTTGTATGGTAATAATTTACCATAGATTTTTTTATATGGTAATAATCTACCACATATTTTTTATATGGTAATAATTTACCATAGAATCCACATTCTAATACTCCCCAAAATCATCATAACTATAATTATACACCTGTTCTCTTTTGAGAATGTGATGTGTGCCATAGCTCCAGAGTGGGGTGGGTGGGGTGGGGGCATCTAGAGCACAACAAAAGATGATCAATAACTCAGGTTTACAGCTGTTTTGAAATAAAGAAATGGATGAAGATATTCTTGGAAGCCCCCCTCCCACCCCCCTCTATGAGAGAATAAAGTCTCATTCTCAAAATGAAGCATGTCTATAACAACAGGGTGTCATACAGTAGGTATCATTTTAACTAACCTGAAAACTAACGTTGGAAGAGAGTTTCATTCTAATTAGCGCATGATAAATATTTCTACGAGAATAAATCTGAATACAAAATAAACTACTGAATTGTATAAATCTATAAAACTGAGTAAATATTTGTAATGTACTATCAGTCATGTTGCACTGGTTTATAGAAACTACCAGCTACCCCTTTGATTTCACTATAACACACATTTTCCATAGACCCCAACACGAGTTAACTCGTACTTAGTCTCCAAGTATTTGCTGCATATCGTCTCTGCATCCCTTTCAGATTAACCCACTGGAGACTAAGAATGAGATATCTTAGGCTGGCATCTATGGAGAATAATAATAATAATCCAAATTTTATTGTTCGAAATAGAAATCCTCCGAAAATTCATTTTGACCAATTGATCGTGGGCCCAGCAGCCACTGAGTAGTGCCAGATTGACATTGCTCTATCCCTTAAATAGTTGAACGCCAAACAGGGTAGCAGCAACTCCCATCTTTTAACGTCTTTTGGTCTGACTTAAACCCCCGATCTCCCGGTTGTGAGGCGGACGCTCTACCAACTGAGCCAACACAATGTGTGCTATGTTGAAATCAAATTGTCTTCAAGATGTTAACCAGGTTTATATTCAGGTTGAATGGCTTGAGGGCAGCTTAAAAGCAAACACAGTCAACTTTAAGTTGACTTAACCCGTTGGAGACGGTTTGATGTCGCTATAACACACATTTTCCATAGACTCCAACACGAGTTAACTCATACTTAGTCTCCAACAGGTTAACTTTAAGGTAATACAAGTCATAAGTTATAGTATACAACCCACACAACATGTGCAGATTGTAACAAACCAAACATAAGTGACACTTTATCTATTGTTTTCATGATACCCAGCAGATTTGTGTTTATACCTCTGATAAAGGTGTATCAATTACAGGCAATGACAGGTAAGTCCATTGTCGGGATAACAGAGAGATCCGTTTAAGTGATGGCTGTAAAACCAAGGCCGAACTGTAGTTTTGACTTATTTTATAAATGAGTTATTTGAATATGGGGCATTTGCTCATTTTCAGAGCAGGAACTATGAATTGAAAGGGGCAATGCCCTTTTTTTAAAGGGCAAGTTCAGAAAAGGGGCATATGTTCTTGAGCTATTTGGCACATCAAGAACAAACAAAAGGGCACCAAACAATATACCTTTGGAGAGCAAACAAATTGAGTTTAAGACCAAGAGGTCCAATAGGCTTGAAGAGGATGTCCAATCAAGGCTGCCACTCATAGGGGAAACCTCCTACCGTAGGGGATTTTGGCCAACCGTAGGTTGTAGGGGATACCTACGGGGAAACGTAGGTTTTTTTTGATGATTTGTAGGGGATGTAGGAGGTTTTGACAATTTTCAGAAATATTCTTAAATTCTCAAAGGATTTCCGATTATATTTGTCCATTTTGTCCATCTCCGGCGAAGAAATTGTGATCAATATTTTGCATTTACGAAGGTTATTTTGTAGGGGAAAAGATACCTTCGTAGGGGAAAAGTCAATTTTTTAGGGGAAAACATAGGTTCGTAGGGAAAAATCGGGTTAAGGCGTAGGGGGAAAGTGGTGTGCGTAGGGGAAAATACGCATGCGGCGTAGGGGGAAATCAAAATTTTGAGTGGCAGCCCCGTGTCCAATACTTGTGGCAGATATTTGAAGCTTTGTGGGGGTTTCATAGTGATGAAACAGTCACACTGTTGTAACGGTCGTGCAAACTTCAAAATCAAAAAAGGTTTATACGATGTCTACTTCAACTAGGATTTTTATCTGGTCCATTTTTCACAAAAACTGGCATTTTAGCCACAATGTATGTTCCCGGCAGAAGGGCTGTAACATTAAGTTGTCCGTAACTTGAAAACTATTGGCTCTTTTCACATGAAATTAGAATAGTATGATATTTTAAGATCCTTCTCTCAGTCTGCTAAGTGCAAATATCAAATAAGGCAATATTTTGCAAATTCGAGAAAATTTAATGTTAAAGACAGAGTAAGGGATTTGCACGTCAGAAAACAGTAAAATGAATGAAATCAGCTCAACTCGTTCACAATGTGAAGATTAGTATAAATAAACACCTGTCATAGAACCTTTGGGTAGAATACATAGTTTTGGTGAAAATCTGGACAATTACACTTCAAAATTTACAGTGACGTCAATGTGCACGGGCCGTTCCAAAATTGTCCGATCAGCCGTTAGCCGAAGGTTCGCGGAGTTTAGCCGTTTAACGGTGTGCTCCGCTGGTCTTGCGACAGTACACATACCCGCGATTCGCAATTTGAGCACAATTTAAACTCACGGAAAGAACAACATTCTGGTAACAAGTCGTTATTAGTTTTTCTCATAAAACAACAAATTCATGACTTATGGATCTCAAACTTTCAACACACCATTTGTAAGTACTAAACTACCGTTTGGTATTGATAATGAAGGGAAGTAATGGACTTGCGAATCCCTGACACAATCTTTAAGGCCCTTCTGCCCGGAACATACACTAGGGCCCTTCTGCCGGACAACCGACGGATATGTAAATACTACTTCAGATATGGAAGAGTTTATACTTCACACACAAATAAGATAGAGAATATTATCTGCTAAAAATAACTAAAACCTCTCCACATGTACGTAATACAATGTTGATTCCTTGTGTAGACTCTGTACTTTCAGTTTCTTCACCATCAGTTCGTAAGTCATGGAAGAAAATAACATTGTTGCAGAACATGATTGAAATGACAGAAACCAGTTTGCCCGCAAACGTTTAAAATCTGCTGCATACTACCTTGCAGCCTTCAACATGACAAAACTATACAGTCCGTAGCTTGATGTCAAAACATACACACGACTATAGCACTGACAACACCTTTGCCAGTACCAGTAATTTTGTGAGAAAATTTGTGCAGAAAAAAAAAATCAAAAAAATTGTGTGAAAAATTCATGCGTCCTTGCCACTGACTTGTGTATGTTAGTGCAGATTGTGGATGTGTAGTCATGCAAAGAGAAACAACTAAAAATGAATACATTCATACATTAAGTTGCATAAAGTGAAAATACTTCTCAGTTCCATTAAAACAAAACTCCATAGACTGTGCACATAGCATTTGTGTGGTACTAAAGGAGTTAGGGCTGTTCTTGGTACAGAACCTCCAAAGTCAAATCCCACTTGGCCATAAAAGTACAATCAACAAATCTAAAGTATTGTTTTCAAAATATTATCTACCAAGTATACTCTCCCAAACCACCAAGTTCATTCCAATATGATAGTAACTAGTTGAACCAGTAATCCACATTTTGTTCTTTAAATTTTGAGATCACTTTGTTGGCAAGGAGAAATAACAACGAAACAGCACTATTTGTTCGACAAATGACAGTTTGGGAGATCATGTTCTGTTTATTATGTGGCCTTGAAAAATAAAACATGTTGACCAGCTGAAAATATATTCATAGGCCTTGCCAAGTTTTGTCCCAACCAATTTAATTCACTGTTTTACAACTTAGAATTTGCTGCTTTTGTCTTTTGGTTGTATCCAAAATTCAATTGCATACAAACACATTCAGGAATCACATGGATATGATATAGAATAACTCATGACCTTTGACTGATTGTAAGTGTATAGCCATGTGATTAGGGTTTTTCTTGAGAGAGGCAAGTGTTTAGTGTACACGGAGGGACAAGAGTAACATATGAGCTCAGAATGTATCATGCAGTCCTGCCAACCAGTACCAATTCTTCCAGGGCAGTTGTGGTCTTTTTACAGTTACTAGGTGGTGAGGTCAACAACAAAAACGTAGATTATAATAAGAATATAACATGAATGACCAAAATAAATGAAACTACTGAACCAAATGCCTTGGTTACTGCCAACCAGTACCAATTCTTCCAGGGCAGTTGTGGTCTTTTTACAGTTACTAGGTGGTGAGGTCAACAACAAAAATGTAGATTATACATGTAATAAGAATAGAACATGAATGACCAAAATAAATGAAACTACTGAACCAAATGCCTTGATTACTATAGTACCTTTAAAGGCAGTGGATCTCATTTGCAACCATCCCCGCAGACCAGGAAAAGATAACCCATGCCCCTAGGCTACAGATGAAGGGCATGTCTGTGAAATCTGGGGGTCATTGATTGCCTAGAATTTGAAAAATGCAAAAGAAAAACAATAGCCGTTTAGTGTACGTTCTATGGCAGGATTTTTTTTCTCGCGAGAAAACAAATCAAATCTGAGTCTAACGGTCACTATAATTCCACTAAAACTGAGTTTCTAGCTCCTATATTTTGCTAAAACTTCCTAGATGGCATTTTGTTTTAAATGCCATTGTATTGACACGATGTTAATGTTTAGGCATGCAAAAGAGATCCCCTGCCTTTAATGCAATGCCCAAATTGTAATGGAAATGTCATGTTTACTTTCACTGGTTACTGACAGAGCAAAAGGTTTGTTTTATTTATGCATTTTCACAGATGAAATTTTGGTTCAGCTGTATCAGATATTTTTCTCATTCGCACTCTAATCTCACTTTTTTATTATGTAACCCTTTATTGTTTACCGTACCGCCTAATAACTGTAATAAGACCAGAACTGCCCCAGAAAAATCTGTACTGGTTGGCAGGAATGTATCATGGCATTTATCACCATAAGGAATTGAAATTCAAACTGTTGGCAACAGGAACTGGATGTGTCATTTATTAACTCTATGGTTATTACAGAATCTTAGAGGAAACCGGTTAAAATAGCATGACCCTATGGAAACTTGGAAAAGCGAGAGCCACCAATAATACATTTGGCTCTGAAACACAGGGATAACGTTGCTAAAAACAAGACAGCGTGGCCAAGAAAGAATGCTTCACATGCGATCGCTAATTTCTTCAAAATCATTCACAAAATGGCGTTGGTGATTATTACATGGGTTAGAACATTCTTTTTCCAACAAAATGATATCATGATCATTAATTTTGATTGAGGTGTTTGGATTTTAGGGCTATTTTTCTGAGGCAGTGCAATTTCCTAAATTTGCTATTTTTTAAACTCCAGTGATCATCAGAACACCGAAATATTCTCGCATTACGGCGTGCCATAAAATAAGCTCCGCCGCAACAAAGGGTAGAAATGCCCTGGCTTTGATAAAGAAGACGATGTGAGCTACATCTCCATTGTCATCGGGGTTTGTCTGGTATGGCACGCTGAGACGCGAGAATATTTCAGTGTTCAGATAACCGCCGCTGATGAAAAATTGGCAAATTTGGGAAACGACATTGCCTCGGGAAAATGGCTGCAGGATCCAAATGAATTACTTAAAATCAATGATCACGGTATCATATTATTGGAAAAAGAGTGTTCTAGTCACTGAAACAAAAACCAATTGCAGATGATGTTGAAGAAATTAGCGATCGCAGGTGTAGCATTCTTTCTGAGCCTCCCTGTATATGCATACACCGTAACGGTTGTTTAGACCAAACTTGGAAAAGAGTGACCCATCCTACTGTAACACCTCTAACACAGGAGCAACATTACCAAAATAAAAGATGTGGCTACCTTCTTCTAATACATCGACATGGCAATGGTATGATACTAAATTTGGGAATTGTGCTTGAAGATAAAATTCTGCTTCATCATGACAAGGCGTTAGAATGAGCGTTGTTTTGTACGTCTGAGTTGGCAGTATCAGCAGCAGCAGCGGCTGATAACGATGATGATTCTAGTCGGAGTTCAGGATTTTTCTGTTCCATCAGGACTTTGAGTTGTTGTCGTGTGCTCTCCAGAAAGAGGTCCATCGTTGCTAGGGAGCGTTGCCGCAGTGTTGCCTCGGCCTGGTTATATACAAAAACGACAAAGACTAATATTAAATTTTAGGTTTCCTTGTTTCTTTTTATTTCCCTACTCATTCCATCTTGCAAATGTTGGTTATCTCTCAGCTGGTAAATGAATACCTGAATTAAAGCCACAGTTTAGTTTCGGTAAATGGGAAAAAATGAATTCTTTGCAATTATATTTTTTAGATGCACCTATATTATGATCTATCAATGCCCTGAAAATTGCTCGCTCTGAAACTTTCACATTTTTGAGAAATTGCTGATTTCCCATAGCTATTGTAAATACCTCTAGATGCTCTCCTTTAATTTAAACATCAAAATTTGTTACTTAAATAGTTTTCAGTAGATCTGATGTTGTTTTCCAATGACTGAGGTGACAATAGAATACTTTGTGACAGATGAACAAAAAATTTGCCTGATCGACCAAAATTAACCTTGGGCTTTAACCCAGGAAGTCTGTAATGTGGATCTACGTTTAACTGTAAACAATTAGTTGTATCCAAGCTCTTATACGGAAGTATTCATGGATGTTTTCATTCATCCAGTCAATGTATGATATGAAATGTTTTGAATCAAGAACTAAACTTATAGTACTTGTCTGAAAATACAAATAAGAATGCTTTGCCAATAAATTAATAGCTTCATCTTAAAATGGACCATTCTCACGAGGATGAGTGTAATGCCCCTGACTGTCTTGACAGTGTACCTTTTGTTGATCGCAGCAGAACCGAAGCATCTCCTCTCTCGTCTTCTCTACAACCTTCTTGATCACTTGCTGGTGATGACTTCGCTCCTCTTCCAGGGCTTTCCTCACACATTCCTAGGGAAAATAAGGCGATAGCCATAATGTGTCTCGCCCTATTAAGCTAACATTTGACCTTTGAACTACTTATGTGACCCTTCATCCAAATATATCATTGCCGTCTCTACAGGAAAGAACAAGGCAATAGCCATAATGTATCTTCCTATTGAGGTAACATTTGACCTTTGACCTTTGAACTACTTATGTGACCCTTCACCCCAATATATCATTGCGGTTCCTACAGGAAAAAACAAGGCTATAACCATAATTTATCTTGACCTATTACGTTAACATGTGACTTCATTTGGCCTTTGGACTACTTATGTGACTTTTGACCACAATACAACATTGTGGACCATTCTTATCAGGATTCTACTACCCCAAGATTTTGACCACTGAAAAAACGTAGGCTGCATAGAATGAGTTATGACAAACCTGATTATGCCCGGTTTATGAGCTGATTATGCAAATATTACCAAATAAGGGAGTGTAAATTTCACTTATTTTTTACCCATTTTAGCTCATGTGCAAAAACATTATTCTTCTATGGACATTTGATCATTAATTGTAATCTACCACTTAAATGGCATGGTGAATTAGGACAAATCTGGTTTCAAAAACTGCACAAGGAAAAAGGTTATGAAACAACAATAGTAAATTTGTACCAGTTAACTCTTTGTGCGCGGGACCCTGAAACCCCTGCGTGCGGAATTAATTTCAAAGAGCGCTCAGTATCGTGAAAGGAAATAACTGACTTCAACTAGCAATAGCTTTGCACAACAACTTTTTTAGGAAAAATGTTGTACAGCAAAGTTGAAGTACATTTTACAGACCTTCTTAATGCATAAAGGCTGTTTGGAAATATACATCTGAATTTTGTAAAGTAATGGCTAATTGTAACCAATATACATGTAGTTCTAAGCTTCCTGCTTGAAAATATACAACTCCATTCAAATGATACAAGAGGGTAAACCACAAGTTTTACATAAAAACCTAATTTGTTACAAGTTCATGAAAGAGATGAGTCACCAAATAAGAAGTGAATGAAGAGATTATCAGTGAATACTGCATCTTATTGTAATTGACCTTTCCAGTACTTTTAAAAGTTCAATTGCATCTAATCCTGTGTCCTATTGTATCACGGGGCCTTGATTATATTTATCGATTTTTCTGGTTCCTTAAGAACCTAACATAATACCCCCGTACTTGAGGAATGTAAACAATACAAAGAAATTACTGCTAGTATGGGGAAAATCAGTGTAATTCGGGTGAATACAATCGTTTCTACGTTTGACATGTTTGAGCGTGAAATGCGAATCCCGCACGCTGCAGGGAGTGCATGGGTGCGAATTACGCGTGTAAAGAGTTAAAACGTGAGGGGTACAATCAGCCCCTTATCCCTATTTTATCCCTATTATGTCTATACCTTGCTCTTTTGCCTCTCCTCCTCCAAGGCTCTCTCCAGCATCTCTCTATGCCTCGTCTGTTCTTCCTCCATCCTCCTACTTGACTCTGCCTTCTGCTCCTCTATCAGACCACAGCATCTTGCCGTCTCCTCTTGTAACGCTTTCTGCATCGATGCTTCCGAAGCTGTTTGTACATCCTGTATGCAAAGTTAATGCAAGGGGAGGCTCAGTGGATAAGACTTCGGTTTCTCGACCTTAGAGGTCCATGGTTCGAATACACGCCAGGCCATGGCGGTTGTGTCCTTGGGTAAGGCACTTTATCCCCATTACCCCATCCCTCAGATAGGACGTAAACCCGGAGGTCCCGTATTGAGAAAAAAACACCTCAGCACATAAAAGAACCCACGCACTTCATCAGAAAGAGAAGGGTGATAACCTGGTTTTGTGGTCACATATCCATATGCCAAACTACAATAACAGTGATTAAGTTTGCTTTTCTAGTCTCTCTCATCCAAAATGATGACAAAGCAATAATAATAATAATACAGAAGCCCATCAGCTTCATCATGATCCCTCGTACCTAAAGTACACCCTCCCCCCTTTCCCCTGAGACAAGTCAAATGGTTTATTGCCTACAAATACCTCTGTCCTATAATGTACATATTTTGACCAGTATTTATAAGGAAAATAAACAAGATTTATAGACTTTTTATACAGATATATTTTTTTGTACAAGTTCATGTTCCCTTTATGTTCAATCAAGGGAGACAATGTCATCTCTCATGAAACAACTCTGTCATGTAGCAGCGAGCCCAAGAGGTTAAGACCAACTTGTAAAAGAATTGATAATCCAAACAATTATCGTTTTCAACAAGTTCACAGACAGCATGGGGGGATAGCATCTTTCATGACATGAATATTTCTGCCACGTTACATACAAACATTAAATATTTGTCTACCTGTGATTATCAGGGTTGGCATATTTCCCTGTCAGAGTGTTATTCCCAATGCAATTGTCCGGGAAATATAACTTTTTCCATTGACTTTGTACATGAGATGAAAATTTTATATTGGAGGTGTGAAGGAAATAGGACAAGAAGTGGGAAATATGCCAGCTGTGGTGATCATTAACTCACTAATGTTCAATATTTGCACAACACTTCTCAATACTTTCCAGGCATTTGTGATAAATTGCTAACCATAAATATTTAATTTCATAATGAGACCAGAAGGCATGGAGGCCGTGGAGGGATAGCATCTTTCCCGTCATCAAACTTTTTGCCACTGCGTAGTGCATCATTTGTGCTATACTTTTCAATACCTTTAATAGATTTTGTGCCTCAGTACTGCTCTTCTCCCTCTCCTCCCGTAGACACTGTGCAATGAGTGCTTTCTGTGTCTCCAGCTGACCCTTCAGAGCCTCATCTACTTGTCTCTCCATCTTCGTCCTTTCTTCTTCAAGTGCAGATGAAAACCGGTTGTGCTGTGAAAAGGAGTTAAAGGGTCAAATACAAAGGGTAAACATCATAATGATGATACTGATGCAGAAATAAATATTCAGCTCTGTTCTGGATAAGGAAGAATACAACAGAAACCAGCTTTTTTCTTGGCACATTTTTACAAATTGTAATCAAGGTAACGCTTTTGTGCATAATTGATCAACTTTTTTCTGATTGTCCTAAAGAAGTACAAAATTGATGTTAAAAGTGTGTACCACATGCATTTTTGAACATGACACATTTTATGCACTAGTCTCATGCAGATTAGTATCAGAGATGATTAGTGTTGTCACCACGCCGGGCGGCGCCGGGTGGAGCTACACTGCTCTCAAAATCTGCACCCGCTACTCATGGTAAATTTCAGCCTTGCCGCCCGACTCAAATTTGTTATGCCTACTGAATAAAACCCCTGGACCCCTGGCTGTGAGGGGTGATAAAATCTGCTCGCTTTGCTCGCTATGCTTCGCATTCACTTTTTACCCAGTTCTAAAATCACTATGGTGACAACCTTGTCGATGATTACTGTAATACTACTGCAAAATGGAGTAAATTCAGTGCGCCTGACACACAGACTAAACAGAAGACAGTATTCTCAAATAGTACTTCAAATTCAAGATGACGTGTTATCTGCAAAATTCATACACACATCCTTCAAAAGTAGCCTACAAGAAAAAGTGATGTTTTGTTGTGCATCTGGAGGGTTGCAAAAGATACCCCTCCCTTTGATTAACCCTTTAATTAACCCTTTACGCGTGAATGTTGCATCCGTACACAATCGTACAATTAAACTGAACATCATAGCAACTATTTTTCTCCTTCACCTTTGTACAGGAGACATAAAGAAATAGCTAGTGTGCTGAAGTAACATTTACATAAAATAGGTTTATGTATATTCTCACTCATCCACGTAGTAGATAAAAGAACTTGAAACTTAAAACTTCTTCAAGCATCACATTCCTGTCTCTTTCAAGCCCACAAATACATTGAGACAGAAGTTAGTCCACCCTGAGGACAAGACGCCATCCAATGTAAGAACGAGTGTGAAGAGCTATACATAGGAGAAACAAAACAAACGTTAGCCAAATGCATGTACCAGCACTGAAGAGCTAGCTCTTCTGGTTGTGGAGACTTTACGGTATACTCCCATTTGAACAGTACAAATCACTCCTTTGAAAACAATGACGTCGTCATCCTAAAACGTGAGGCACGGTGGTTTGAAAGGGGAGTTAAGGAGACGATATACGTTAAAAGGGGAGGGGGCCTGCGGCACAACTTAACCGGGGCCTACAACTCGGCAGTTCGGAAGATTCCCCAACGTTTTCCAAAATTCTTCGACCCCGTTATGGGTCAACAACCAATTGCCGCCAAAGATCAGTCGGACTGATGAAGCGTCCCGGATAGGACGCGAAACGTCGCTTTTCAACAAACAAGTAAATCCAGTTGACTAGTTTTAAGTTTCAAGTTCATTATCTACATAAAAATTACATTTTAAGTATCGCAATATTAAAGGAAAGCAAGATTAAAAGAAAATATGAAAAGAACAAAATTATCCATTTAGAATGAATTCAACATGTAAAGAGTTCAACCAAATGTTTACCTGTTCCTGCAGCAGTTCTTGGCATCTCTCCGCCTCTCTCGTCACTGCAACCTGAAGTTGTTTTTCACTCGCCTCTTGTTGCTTGGCAACGGCACACTTACAGAGTTCCTGTAGATAGCAAAGAAGATGAATTGGTTTTAGTCATCTCAATCAATGTATCACAGACTGGATGCAGGGATGTCCTACACAAGGGTTTTTAACAGTTTTAAAGGTTAAAGGTAAATGACATGATTAGGGGTAGTCCTCAACTTGGGCTGAAACTACTCTAGACTCAAGTAAACCATGCAAGGATTCTCCTGTGAAAATCTTGTAGTCAAACATTGACTCATTCTAAAATAACTACTGTCAATATCCCTCGCAGCAAGCAAACCTGCTGTGTGGCTCCTGTGAAAATCTTGTAGTCAAACTTTGACTCATTCTAAAATAACTAATGTCAATATCCCTCGCAGCAGGCAAACCTGCTGAGTGGCTCTTTTTGGCTCCTATTTTTATTGTGCCCCGACAGAATTAATGTTCATGCTTGATTCTCCTTTAAGTACACAAATTAGAAACAAATCGTTCCGGCTGGGAGATCCACTCCAACTGGGGTATAGTTGGTATATATTTCAACTCATTTGGTTCTTGAGGCATTTTCAAGTGTTCCCAATCATGTCACTAACCTTTAAAACGGTCACAAGATTCCTCAAGTTTCATAAACATTATAGATAGATGGAGATGAACGTCCCTACAGAACCCTTTAGTCTCCCTCCACCTCAGTGGCATGACTAAAATGAAAAGTGTGGCCTTTGTAGGCAGGTGGCTGCTATAGAGAGGTAGCCACTAAGATAACTTTCGCTGTACTTGTATCAATTCCTTTGGGCGCTGTCATACCTAGGCAATTTAGCTCGCCCGAGCAATTCTGGAGCACAGATTTGACAACTTTCGGGGATCAGTAACATAGTTTGACAGCACATTGGCACAGGGCAGTAATATGTTTGTCTTATTTGAGCATGCCAAACAATTTCTTCCATTGCGCTGCTGGAGTGAGCAATGGGACTAAAATGGCAGTACAACGGTAGTAATGGTACTACAACAGCAGTATACTCCAATATGACATTGTCAATGTCGGTAGAGCACCGGTAGCCCACCGTAATGGATTGGCAGTTTTCTGGTAACCCAAAACCTGATACCGATGTGATGCCATAGTTTTGCCTATGTCCTAACGATGTACTATCGTTCTTAGCGATGTGATAATATTCCGCTGTCGTACTAGTAAATATCCCCGAAAATTTACAAATTTTTGCTTCGATCCAAATCAGGTAGGTGTGACAGTACCCTTACCTTGTATTCTTCAACAATAACTGCTAGTGCTTCGTGACCGGCCCGACGTATCTCCTCCAACTCCGCCGTGTGCCTGGACTGAATCTGTTCATACCTCGCTTGCTGTCTTTCGGCCTCTATCCTGTGACCTTCAACCTCTTGCTCTAAACCTTCTATCTTCCTTTGTAACTCTTCTTTGTCCTAAAGTAGAAAGATAGTGTGGTACATCAGTAATTCTGCATTTGTATGTTTTTTTAACAATATTTTAGTCTTTCAACTATAGTCATAAAAAATAGGAACCTTAGGAACCTTCTGGAGTGTAGTCAACATGGTAGAATCCACTACATTTCACCAACTTCTGGTATCTGTGTTTACTTCATATGGGAATATCAACTACTGGAAAGCAAGCATCAATGCATTACTTTTCATGATTAGATGAACTACAAGCAAAAGGTTTTTTCATGTTATGATGGATTCAAAACTATCTTATATGACATGCAAGCATATTCCATTCGATTGAAGTAACATGGTCAAAAAACAAAACTTCATTCCATATTTGTTGAGAAAACAGATTAGGAAAATATTTTGAAAACTACCATTATTTCAAATCAGATGCAGAATTACCCAAATATGCCAGAAAAATTATAAGATGTGTATTTTTCATTAATGCACCTGTTCTTAACCCTATTTTAACTGGACTATTTCAGACCAGGATTTTACTGGGGGAGGGGGATCAATTTCGAAGACCCCCCCCCCCCCCCCTTCCAGATCTCAGCCACAGATTGCATGTGCATAGATCCGGACATGAACTACAAGACTGTATAGTAAAATTTTCAAAAAAAATATATTTTTTCTATTTTATTAATTAATTATGCAAATAAGTGCATAAAATTATGTTTTTGCCTGTAACCCACTTAAATAGCCAGTAGAATGCTAATTTTTGGTGAAAATATTCTCTCTGACATTCCTAATAATTATTTACAAAAAATGTGCCACATCAGAATTAATTTCTCATGTATTTCATTGTTTTGTGAATTTCTTATGTTTATCTTTGTTTTTTGACCTTTTGTTTTCTAGGGTTTTTCAAATGAAATTTGTTGGAAACACTTTTGCAATCATAAACAGCCTAAAGTGAATTCATTTCAACCAGTAAAAGTAAAAATAATCATACTTTATGAATTTTGGCTGAAAACACAATTTGTCTTGAAATTGTACACAAAATCACATTTTTTGAGCAATTTGGGGCTGACATGCATGTGTATAAAAAGTCGCGCAGTGTCGTAACTCAGCAGCTTGTGATTGATCGAGTGCAGTTTATGCGCACGCACCGCATTGAGAAGCCTGCTCAACGCACTGAGCCGGGCTGACCAGAAGATGCCAATGCGGAGGATGTAGTTTGCAGAGGACCGACATCGCAGAATTTCCTTTTTACGTATCTCACCTGGCTTATACCCGTATATCCTTGTATATATATATATATACCCTCCCTACTTCAAAAGTATTGCAACATACACTATAACGCATACCATTTTTTTTCGGGTGTTTGTATTGGGTTTGGTCTACGTTGAAGGGTCTTTCTAAAATGCATGTCGCCTAACATCCGATTTATTGATTGGAAATTACAAATATTTGAAAAGATATAAGAAATCAGATAATATACTTTCTCGTTCCTTTCCTCCAAGGCGGAGAGATTATAAAGGCAGTTGGCGCGCCCACAGCAGAGGGGAGTGGAACATAGAATCAACGATTTTTGTTCCCTGCCCTATGAGGGTGGGGTGGTAATTCACACTAGGCATGTCGTCGTGCATTCGGTGTTCATATTACCAATGAACCGTTTTGACTGTTTGGAAAGACTTGCAGCAAACCAAAAAAATAATCAATGTGTTCTCTGAAGTGCGGTCTCAGAATAGACCACGCCCCTCGAAGACGAAAGTGACCTCTATCTCATAAGACGTGAGCAAGGAGGATAAGGGCTACTCATTAAAAGATGATGGCTCTTATTCTTCGCGCATCAGTTAATTCCGGGTTACAAGAAGTTTCATGACAGGTAAATTTTAAGATGATTTACAATCGTTAAAACTGCCTTTTGAATAGAAAAGAGGGTGAGAAATTATATTTGAAGAGAGCTCTTGTTAAATATGGCGGTTTCCTCCTTACCACTGTCTTATGAAGATAGGAGCGTCACTTTCGTCTTCGAGGGCGGGGGTAGGTCTGGCTTTCCTGCAACCCCCTTCACGAGGGAGCAATAGTGACATTTTTTAAATGCTGGAAGTCTTTCCAAACTATCAAAACCGTTTTATTGGTAATCTGAAACCGAATTACGATGCTAGTGTTAATTAACACCCCACCCCTACGGGGAGCAAAAAAGGTTTAAAATCTATGTTCCATCCCCTCTGTCGTGGGCGCGCTTGCATTTGATAATCTCTCCGCCTTGGAGAAGGAACGAGAAAGTATATTCATTTATTTATTTAAAAAAGAATTGTAATTTTCCAATAATAAACAGAGTTAGGACATCATTTTAGAAAGACCCCTTCAACGTAAAACGTATGCGTTATATTGTATGTTGCAATACTTTTGAGTAGGGAGGGTATATATAATTTTTCCTTTATTCAATAATGACAATTTTGCCAAAATGATACAATATCTAAAAAGCTTTGGCGTAAATATTCATCCATGAATGCACACGCCACAAACCAAACAACAACAACAACATAACGGTATGTCCGATTTTCGCAAAAATGGTCTAAAAAGATGCGCAAGAGTTACAAGTAAAATATCAGCAAGCAACACGATCAAAAAAATTTGCACGGTGGAATAGTCACAAAATTCCTTGAGGGGGGTCAATTTATAGAGTTAAAGATTAAGTTTCTGTTCTGCACACCATTATGAAAACAACTGTTGCCAGAGCAAATGTCATCAAAATTCACTTTATACCTCAGATGACAAGACATTACAATTATGATTTGGATTCTAGCCCAGAGTAGGTTGAGGATTAAGGTTAGGGAAAGGTTCAGTAGTATGAGAGATTGCTCTGTAAGTGTTGCCAGAACATATCTAAAACAATGCACTAACTAGAACCGTCATGTTTGACTTTGCCCATGTTTCACTGCTTACCCTTTGTAACCTTAGCTTCTCCCTCTCAGCCAGGGAAAGGCTGTCTTCCATCCTAGCCACTCTCTCCGCCAACTCGGCCGCAGCTCTCGCATCCGTTGCCGGTGGCACCACCTCCGGTTCTCGAGGCACTGGAGCTGGTGCGCCATGTGGGCCGTCGAGAGCAGCTGCTGCTTCTGATTCGCTGATGCGGCCATTCTCGTGGGGCGGGGCCACGTCAAGCGATTGGTGGCTGGAGGCTGACCTTAATGTGTCCTGACATAAAATTAAAGACACTACACTATTTAACATTGGTAAGCTTTCATATGAAACATTGTCAAACTGTGATATCTGAGCTACATGGCAGTGATTGAATGGACAAATAAATATCCTAGAATTGAAAACTGTGAAAATTTATGCTGCCACTGTCAAGGTTTGTATGGATAAACACTGCATGTGACTTATACATGTGGTGTGCTATAAAGTATGAGAGAGCAGTTCATGGGGGGAAATTGACATGGCAAACTATGTATGCATAGATTTTTACTCTTTTAAAGCAATACATGATCATTTCGAAGTACAATTTTTGTCAGGGCTTCATTTTTGGACTTTATCAAAGACACCTAGAGCATGGAGGATTATGTAGCTCAGATTATTTTAAACTGTGGTGATGGTTAAACCTCCTGGAATGCACAATTCCAAAACATTACTACACACAACATATCATCATTTGCCAATAGGACTGAGAAGGTTTATTTGTGACATTTCACTTGGCAGGTTGGCTACAGGGAATGGATGTGCCATGTAGTAATTTCATCGTAATTACAGAATCTCGGAGGCAACAGGTTAAGATAATATGAGCAGAAATAAACAAAATGGTCCAACTGAATGATATTACAAAGGTCAAAGGTCAAGAGGTCACATCTCACCTCATCGTCGTCTAGACTTATGTCGATTCCATCCAAGCCGCTGGGAACCCGACCCAGACCTCGTTCCCTTGGTTCGTTGAATGGTGCGCCCTCTATAGAGACAGCTGCCGCTGCAGCCCCATCGTTATGTTGCTGGGCCTGTTGCTGGGCTTGCTGCTGGGCTTGCTGTACGGAGGCTTCAGCCTTGGGGAAATGACAAAGTAAAAGGATGATTTATTAAATCAAGACAAAAGAGACAAAGGTTTATGACAAGAACAATGGGGGGGGGGCATGACGCTCATCGATTAAACCCATGCAACCTTTCTGTGGTGCCCATAGAGATTATATTAACAATATGAAGCCAATAGTGATTCACAACTACGCTTTTTCTTGAAATTAACTCAACAATGTTTATGCAGGAGCTTGATAATTTCACAAGATTAACGGTAATATTACCTTAAATGTCACTGCTTGTTACCGAACATCTTCTGATCCCCATGTAATAATTTTGGTATCATCACAGAGCTACATTTGTGAGCTATTCACTGACAATGACTGAAACAGCCAAAAGGATTTTCCAATCTGCAGTTCTCTTTTGGAAAGTGACTAAGTTTACCAAGATTTCTACGGCAGAGTTCCTAAAACCTCCCAATTCACATAAAGATAAACTATCTTTGCAGTCATTTTTCTCCATTTCCTGATAATGGCATAGGTGACAGTCTAATTTTACTTGTGAGCAGGGCTTTAAATGTTTTTTTTTTCATATATCCTATTGATTCCTTGACAAATCATACAAAATTTTAAAGCTTAGAGTCTGTATGCTAAGCTGTATGAAAACCACAATTTCTTATTTTTCGTGTCTTGTGGCAACCAGTCACATATAAGAATACACTTTATTTGTTTTAATCTTATCATTGAAATTTGCTGAACCCTGCTTAAAACTAACTCCTTGTTCAGTTGCATTACCTGTGATGCTAATTCTGGTGGAGGTCCCTTTGGCACGGGATCAGCGAATGGAGGAGCGATGGCGTCCTGAGCCTGAGGTTGTGGCTGGCGAGACTGGGCAAGAAGAAGGTCTGGCTGGCTGGCAGCACCTAGAAAACAGGCAATATACAAAACATATTGACTGATTATTAACCCTTTATGTGGGAAGGAGGCAATATAAAAATTGACTGATCATTAACCCTTCTGTTCAGATAAGCAGTATTTTTGGTCATGTAACAGTTTAACTGTTCATGAAATTGAAAGCACATAATGGACAACAGCAAACAAATGGAAAAAAAATTAGCAAATTTACAAGTTTTAGAAAATGGAAAACTTGAAAAAGTAAACAGGCACTTCTTGACTTTCAAATTTACGGAAAAGTTAATTTGAGCTCCAAAAAGGGAATTTCAATTATAGAAAATGTGAGATTTAATTTTAGAAAATGCAATCCAGTTTTACCAAATACAATTTCAATTTAGAAAATGGAGTTTTCATGTTAGTCAATGGAAATTAAAATTCAGAAAAAGAAAAGTCAAGTCTTTAACCCATTGGAGAGGATTTGATTTCACCATAACATTCAATTTCCATCGACCCCAATATACACCTAAGTTAACTCGCACTTAGTCTCCAAGGCCAGTGACATGATTGGGACAAGTCAAAATACCTTAAGAACCAAATGAATTAAAACAGATACCAATTTATACAATGTCTAGAATATATATTCAGGCTGAAAGGATTTGTCTTGAAATTATTTCCTTGAGGAGAATAAGCATAAATTTACAAGTTTTGAATTAATCTTCAACCTTGATAGAAATTGATCCCAAAGAAAGCTACACAACAAATATCACTGTCACAGCATTTCCTGATTAAATAAATGTGCAAGAAGAAATATATGACAATGAAATTTTCACAGTAGAAACTCTAAGCACAATACTTGATTCTGGGAGCACTGTGTCTTTAATTGAGGATTTTTTCCGATCATGCCATTTCTTAAAGTCTTACCCATTGAGAATGCTGCCCATGGAGATGGACTAGCCTCCACTCCAGAGCCTGGCAACTGTTGGCTTAATTCAGGAGGACCGGGCGTGGCACCTTCAAAACCACCAAAATCATCCCAGTCATCATCACCTCCTCCTCCTCCTCCTCCTTGATCGTTGTTAGGTGCTCCACCCTGTTAAAGATTAACCAAACACACAAATAAAATTTACAAGTAAGCTAGTACTCTTATTAGGTCCGAGTTGAAACATTTACATGACATTCATACGAATGTTATAAAGCAAAACGTTTTCCACTTTTGCAATCCGTTTAAACCCTGATTTATTGTAATTCCATAAATGCCAAAAGTATAGTGTTATGTGATACATGTACATGTATACATGTACTGAAGTTGAAAAAATTCAATACCACAGATACTTACTGAATTACTGTAATACATAGTGCTCAGCTATAGATGCTAACTAAATTTATCATGCATTGAGAGCTAGACAAACATTGGACCTATCAATCAGGACCATCCTCAAATGAAGCCTACCAATTATAACATTATAGCATGGGTCATCTCTAAACTCTAACTGACCATTCTTGTTTTGAAATTTGAAGGTTATCATATTTGCCAACATTGAAACAATGTCAATGGAAAAAAGGTAACACTAGAAGTGCTGCCTGGAACAGGGATACAGTTCAAGTTCAAATAGTCAGATAAATTTGACCCCACAGACTCTTTTTTGACAAATTTTGACATCTTGTTGTACTGAACAGACGACCAGTACAATGTCAATCTTTGTTGAAAAAATGTCCTCATAAACAAAGACAATCTCATTTTATGATACAGTTTGTTTTGTTTACGAGGACAATCTGTTTTTCAGGACAATCTTTGTTTACATACCAGCACCCCTACTGACACCGTTGGCCCTTGGCTTCACTCAGTTTGACACCCCCCCCCCCTTTTCATGTTTTTTCCATGTCACGTCGTACGTTAGTCGTTAGACTACTCAACATTTAAATGATTGGAACAACTGCAGAATACCCCGCCACACACCAGCCTGTTACTTTGTCGGCCAACGGCCAACGGAGTTGCAACGCCTATAGCGATAAAGTTTAGAGTCATATCGGCATCGAACCAACAACAAACCGCGAACGGATTATCGGAGTATTCGTTTCTGGTCTGGGCATAGGGAATTTGACCAACGGACCAACAGACCAACTGATCTGGTCGTAGGGAATTTGACCAATGAACCAACGCAGTTGGCGTAAGGAATTTGACCAACGAACCAACGCAGTTGGCGAAGCCGTAGGGAATTTGACCAACGCACCAACGGACTAACCCTAACCTTAACCCTAAACAATAAACACCCTAACCCTATATAACCCTAACCACCCTAACACTAACGTACATAGCCCTAAACACCCTAACCCCCAAACACCCTAACCCTTAACACCCTAACCCTAACCCTAAACACCCTAACCCTAACACTAACCCGAAACACCCTAACCCTCTAACCCTAACACTAACCCTAACACCCTAACCCTAACCCTAACCCTAAACACACTAACCCTAACCCTGGTCGTAGGGAATTTGACCAACAAACCAACACACTTGGCGTAGGGAATTTGACCAACGAACCAATGCAGTTGGCGTAAAGAATTTGACCAACGAACCAACCCCGGTGGCATCACTTCATATATAAAGGCGTAACGCATGCTCGTTCTCCAAGTCAAAAATACCCCCTTTTTCGTGTGGTTTCAAGTACATTCTCAGCAATTTTGACCCCTTTTTTACATGAAAACGGGTACAAATTAACAACCCTTTTTTTGCGTTTCAAGTACACTTTTACAAAATCACCCCTTTTTTGACATTTCAAGAACACACAAAAAAAACACATTTTTATTTCAAAGGAGAACTCTGTTGTCCTTTTAACTGTTTTAATACATGTACCATCTTTAAAGGGAGAAGGAACCAGCAACTAACAGGCATAAGTTAAGAATACAAATGACATTGTGAGAATTATGGTACATGGTGACAAAAACAGCCTAAATAAGGGGTACTGTGAGATACTCCCCCTCATCAAGGCCCTATAAATTAGTTAATTTGTGACAGACGACAGACTGTAAACGACATCGATAGCTGATCGACTTGATAAATGTCAGAAACCCAGCAGGCCCCTACATTACAAAGTACACCCCAGCACAATGAAATTGAAACAAACTCATTTATTTACTCGCCCCTGTCAACGCAATGCACACAAGAACAGGACACAAAATCACAAAGAAAAGAATAACATTTTCCGGAACATTTTGTATTCCCGGGTTATGAGAGGAGGGCCGGCCGAATAAACTGCACATGCTGAAATCAGCAACCTAAAATAATATCCCCTACCACAACCCTAACCCTAACCCTAATTTCCCATGAAAATGAATAATTTATAGCAGTTAAACATGCTGTGATTGTTGACGGATGTGCACTCCTGAGGGACAGTCGCAATATGCACACTTAATTGACCCCGATTCCAGCACAAATTCATGGCAGTCGCGACACTTCTTGCATTGTAGCCGAAAGTGGCCCTTGTGGCCGGGCGCCATGATGAATTCACGAGGGTTCCACAGACCGCTGCAGACCGGCTGCATTATGATATCGTTTGATAAAAGGACGATATGATCAGCGTCGGGGATCAGCGGAGCCCCGTACGCTATGACGTGAAATGGGGTGAAATGTAAACAAACCGGCATCCGACCTGAACTTTCCAGCGGAGTTGTCCAATATTTTGGGGCAAAAACATGACAAAAATGTAATACTGGATTAAACTAAGCGAGAAATTTGTAAGATTTCTAGGATTTCACATTTTCGTGTTCCCCCAAAATTTACCCTTTTTTTAAAAATCGAGTACATCGTCGACAAAAAGGACCCTTTTTTTTAAAACTTGCGTACATTTATGTTCGCGAACATACTCTCAAAATACACCCTTTTTTCGCGAAAAAGTGAACGAGCATGCGTACACATGGTGAACATGAGTGACGCCACCGGGGAACCAACGCAGTTGGCGTAAAGAATTTGACCAACGGACCAACGCAGTTAGCCCACCCACGATGTGTGACGGAATAAAGCAAAATATTAAGAATAATTGCCGATAAAATAGTGCCCAACCAACTGACCAACGAAGTCAAATATGCAAATTAGACTGACGCGCCAACCAGATATCAAACGAAGACAAATAATGTTCGATCTTCGGACTGTCTCCATCATGTCCATTAGGCCCTACGTCTTCGAATGTCTGTCTCAGCTCCATTGGCCGTTGGTTGACCAACTTATGGCAGCGTGAATGTGCGGGGTATTCTGCAGTTAAAGGCACAGTTCACCCTGACATCAAGTTGGTTTTAATAAAAGCAGAACAATAAGAGAAACATATCAATGAAAGTTTGGCGAAAATCCACCAAAGAATAACAGAGTTATGAGGTTTCAAAGTTTTAAATTTGTGACGTCACATGCGAGCAGCTCCCAATATGTCATGTACTATAAATTCCACAAATTGCTATTTTTTAATGGTTCATGGGAACTGAATGTTGTTTTTCCATAGGACTCGCATGTATGAAATAATGTTTCTGATAATATATTGAGTGCACAGGTAAAATCATTTTCAAATTTCGGAGAAAACGGCACTTTTATGGAGTTTATATCACATGGCATATGGGGAGCTGCTCGCATGTGACGTCACAAATTCAAAACTTTGAAACCTCGTAACTCTGTTATTCTTTGGTGGATTTTCGCCAAACTTTCGTTAATATGTTTCTCCAATTGTTCTGCATTTATTAAAACCAACTCGATGTCAGGGTAAACCTTGCCTTTAAGCCAAATGATTTAATAATCACAAAGATACCAAACAAATATTTTGGCTTATAGTCCAGTCAAAATATGAAAAAAAGTGGGTCAACCCAAAACAAATTGCAACAGAAACGAAACCACTTGCATTTTACCTGGATGAGCTACCAAAACAACATATTCAAAGTCCCCGAAAATCCGAGTGGTGGATCAGTGCCTAATTTGCATAAATTCAAAATGGCCGCCTTTTGGCCTATTTTGGCCCATATCTTGCCACATGGGAAGCATAGAAAGTAAATGTTGGTGTCTATACCCATGTTTCTAAGGCCAGGGAATGCAACTATTATATAATTATAAACTTTCAAACACTCTGACATACATAATGT
>JZLH01S0555724.1:5396-20587 GCA_001188425.1 Eucidaris tribuloides
AGGTTATGTTTCTTCAAAGTTATTTGATCTTGTTAGGCAGGATTGTTTAATTTTGGCCAACTGAAAGTGTGGAGCACTCTCATGTTTTGTCACAAATTTTCCACTTTCCACTTTCATCTAATATCTGCATTTGCTCTTGATTGTGTTGTGTAAGTATGTCGCAAAAGGATTGTACGTGTTTGTGCTGAAGAGATTTAGATAATTTCTCACTGCACACTTCAGAAAACGCAAATTATGGGTGAAAATTGTGTACAAAATCCAAATGCGGAGTTCCCACACTTTCATCTGAAAAATGGGCAGAGTTGCCATTCTTGAACCGTTCAACCAAATTTGCTCAAACTTTCACTATTTTCAAGCTTGTATTGTTATGTACTCTATGAATTCAGTAAAATGTCTAGGTTTCATTCCCCTTTTAGGTCACTTAAAATTTTGATGTCAACTTCCTGTAGCTTCTTTGTGATTGAGCCAATCACTTGAACATGCCCTTGAAGGACATGTCCAATATTGAATCAACTGGGAAGTTTGTTTAATCACATCTCATTTTCATTGGTCTTTTTTTTGCCATTTTGTGACTTTGGATTCAGAAACCAATTGATGTAAGGGGCTACAGCCCCTCTGTGATTGAACCAATCTCTTAATTATTGACATGTGCTTAGTAAGATTATTGAAGCTAGCCTGTGTAAAAATATTGTTCATTTTGACTGAGTGGAATTTGTGTAGTGCCCTTGTAACGGTTTGATAGGTTTCTTTTGGAACCCAGTTTATGTTTAAGAAATGTATGTTTAGATAAATGACAATTTAATGTTTAGAAATTGGACACCGATGTATAGTGATTTGGCATACGACGTTTAGTCTCTAAACATGTTTACCAAGTGATAAACAACAATGTGTTTACAAAAGCGTTTAATCGCTAAACACGGTTTTTACAGTGCGATGATTTCAAGCATAAACTTACCTTTCGAGAGATGCGTCTACAACCAGAAATATTCGCTTCCAAATGTTCTCCTTTCCAATGAACTTTGATAATCTAATTAACGCACCGTTCCACGTCTAACTTGACTTAATTATCGCTGTGCTTGACGCCAACAATGTTGCCATGATAACACGATACAGGTGTTGAAGCTCTGTCGGAGCAGCGAGATACTGAGGCACGTCCAATGAACGGTCGTCTGCTGTGGATGTATAGTGTCACCCAAACGGTGTGTCTGATCGCTGTAGTTGTACTGTCACCCAAACGGTGTTTCTGATCGCAAGCTGACAAACGCGCACTCGTCGTGAGGTCAGACGTGATTGGATGAAACTCACGACTTCTCGTTTTACGATCAAGGTTTCATGGAAGATTAATTTAGACAAATATCGTAATTAAACACTGGAAATTCGCACGGTACGTTAATTTTAGCGTACCCTGCTTTCTGTTGCAGAGGTCGCCCCGAGGTCGCCTAGGTCGGTATTGCACCCGGCGCATTGCTGGATTTGGACGGTCTGCACATTTCTGTTTACTGTTTGTTGTTGTTGTTGCTGTTACTGCTGATGCTGTTGTTGTTGTTGTTGTTGTTGTTGTTGTTGTTGTTGTTGTTGTTGTTTGTTGTTGTTGTTGTTGTCGTCGTCGTTGATGGTGGTGGTGGTGGTGGTGGTGGTGGTGTAGTGGTGGTGGTGGTGGTGGTGGTGATTTTAACGGTGCATGTCAATCGATTATTCACGCCATAATTATTTCGTTTTGGGCAAAGATGATATAGTTGGGGTGTCAGTCCAGGTTAGACTATGGGGTACTGTATGATAATAATTCGAAGTAATGTTCAGATCAGGTATGATTTCATATGATACAGAGTATAATAGACAAAATGTAGAATTTACGCAACATACAATCAAAAGAGTACAAAGTAACAAGCCCGGTTATTATTTTAGATGATAAAAAAATATTGCTTTAAGTATTTACTTTAATTAAGTTTTAATTATTGTAAAATATAATGAAGTGATAAATATACACTATTTATATAAGTCATAAAATAATGATTATGCAATAATCAATAATCATATTTGGAATTCTTTAGATTCACATATTACAAACTGTAAGACCATAACCTCATTTAAACTGTATCTCAAGCGTTCTCTGATAATAAATTACATTGAAAATTAATGTTTTCTTCATATTATTCCAATTTCAATTTTGAACTTTTTTGTCTTTGTGTAATTTCATGTAATGTGTTTTTTTTGTGAGTGTGTTTGTGTATTATATCTAATGATTACACAATTGTTTTGTCGATTTATTATATTACAGTATTTAGTTTAGGGATCTACACTAATCAAGCAACGCTTTGAGTAGATTCCCATTTCTCTCACATGTATTATGACCTATTATAATGAACTTATATGCTTCTTTTGTTATGCAATGTAATGACCTTTGAGCAGTTTTATTGTGTATTGCAATGTTTTTAAATGTTTGAGAATAAATAAATAAATAAATAAAACTATAGCATAATTTCAATATGTCTCCATGGTATGAAATCCTAATAGTCAATTCATTGCTCCATTCTTGTGCTTTTAGACTTGTATTGTAATGTGGCATATGCCTTCCGTTTAGGGGTATCACCAGGGGAAACATGAGACAGTTTTGTTTTGTCTATGACTCTGATCGTTCTCACTTTATATGGTCCGAAGGGGTCTCTCGCACGCGAGCAGCACGGCGCCCTCAATCGACAACTGAATTACAATGAACCAGGCAGCAGTATTTTGTTAAAGTCGTGTTTCTGAAGGGGAGGGAGTATAATCACATTTTTTATAACTTTGCTGCAAAGTTGCCTATACAAAGACTACACCTCATTGCACATTATCAAATTGCCTCTAATTTTCTACTTTATGCTTGCTTGTGTGTGCGCGGAGGACTGCCAGCACGCGCGTTTGTTTGTGTACATTTGGGCTTATTATGTGTATGGGAGGGGGCTGTTTTCTGTATACACAAGCCACAGTTCATATTTCGTTTGGTTGGCGACTATGCAGGTTATTCTGGACTTCCACATAAAAACAACTGACCTAAAATTTCAAGACTGGAGTTCTTTGAAATTCATACATGAGAACTCCGACATGTGGTATGCCACTGCACGGATGCGAGGTTACACGAAGACAGACATACATCAAGGGTTACATAAAACCATGTACTTTCTATTAACAAGAAATAGAAACAAGGGACGTGTGAAGATTCGGCAAGAGTGGCATGGATAAGAAGAAACAATTTTAAGATTCTGTGAATATAAGACATCTCATTAAGACGCGCTTTCCATAGAATTGGTCGGATTTTCAGAAATAACCTTCCATACATGTACTGGTATCTGCGCTGAACATGTTATCGAGGTTGTGTGTCCCCGACAGAGGGACGTGAAGTGTGCAGACTTTATAGAGTCTTCACGCCCTTCTGTCAGTCATATTGTCTAAAGTTAAAGAACATGTTAAAGGATAGTGACATGATTGGGAGAAGCGAGCAATGTCTCAAGAACCAAATTAGTTGAAACATGTACCAATGCACTGGAGTGTATATTCAGGCTGGATAAAATTGTCTTGAATTTGTTTACTTCGAGGAGAAACGAGCATTAATTTACCAGTGTTTAATAACTTGAATTTATGACACATGAATTATTTCCAGCTGAGAAAAATTATGCAACACAGCAGTCTATTGGGGGAAACTGGAATGGTCGCTCAATGATTTTCACTTTTTAAAAGCACTTAATGATCGTTTTGAAATACCATTTTTTCAGGGCTTCATTTTTAGAACATTTTTAGAACAAATACACCGGTAGCATGGGGAATCATGTAGCCCAGTTTGTTTACACTGGAACCATTGTTATACGATGCCTTTAAATTGAGGACTACTTCCAATCATGTCATTTCCCTTGGATAGGAATCATAACCAGGGCTGCCACTCAAAATTTTAATTTCCCCCTACGGACCCCACTTTTCCCCTACGCCTCAATAACCCAAATTTCCCCTATGAACCATGTTTTCCCCTACAAAAATCCACTTTTCCCCTACGAAGGTACGTTTTCGCCTACAAAATAACCTTCGAAATTGCAATAGATTGATCACGATTTCTTCGCCAGAGACCGACAAACGGATGGAAATTCTTTGAAAACCTTCGGGGATTTAAGAATATTTCTGAAAATTTGTCAAAACCCCGTACATCCCCTACAAATCATCAAAAATCCCTACGTTTCCCCTACGGAAGGTCATTTTCCCCGTAGGTATCCCCTACAACCTACGCATGGCCAAAATCCCCTACGGTAGGGGGTTTCCCCTACGAGCGGCAGCCTTGATCATAACTCCAATGAACAGAAAGCATGAGCGGCGATTCCATGTATCGAGGTGGGGGGGGGGGGGGGACGGAAACACGCATGGTGAAATACACCACACAGAAAAAGCGCGTATCATTATGTTTATGTCATTGTTAAACGTGGAAAGTGCAAATTTGACCCCTTCCCTCATTAACAAAATTTATGAGCATATTTCCGTCACATCGACATTTTGAACGGGTTTGCAGATACCAAAAAAAATCAAAACGCTAAAAAATGATTAAAAGGAATTCAGCTTCAAAAATCGATGGATGGGGGACGATCCCCCAGAAAAAAAGCGAGGGGGCGGGACGGACGCCCCCTCCCCTCATCGCTGCCTAAGACAGAAACCGTACAGTACAGATTATCTTTACACCTGGTAGGGGGTGCCTGATGCGGCAATAGGTTGACAATTAAAGTAGTGGCTATAGTCTAACAAAATACCGTTGAAGAGGCTTCACCACTCATTGCCTATAGATATCCCATCATGTTATGAAAAGAACGCTAAGGACTTTTAATTTTAGGCTAAGCTCTCAGTTTCGTTGAATACATGACCAGAGGAAAATCAGACACTGAGCTAATGATGACAGGATTTCGGAAAAGAGTTCGATTATAATTTTGTAGAATAAAACGTAGTCTGTGGTAGCGCCCTTGCCGGATTCAAACCGTGGCTGGTCATCCTTACATTCAAAATACAGATCAAGCACTTGACCTATTTTACAGAGAGCAAGCAACTGCTGTGTGAGTGACTGAGTGTACTTTATTTTCACTAATAGTGCGGGTGGTATAAAAGCTAAGATTGAGGAAAAACTACTGTCTGATCACCGATATTCTGCTGGTGCATAAAATGATGTCATGGCGAGACAAGATACTACTTATCAGGACGAATCCATGAATAAAAAAAAAAAATCGCGAAAAGGGGAACGGACCTGGTGTATCCACCCCCCCCCCCTTCCCGGATTCGCGCCTGGCATTAATAATTACTACATTACAACCCATATTCTCAGACCCCATTGACATTGGAATATTCGAAAACGTAAACAGACTGAAACATGCAAATCCGAGACGTACCATAATGTTCCTATCTGATTAGATGAAGAAATATTACAGCACGAATTATACCAGCATTATTCTTCTTTTTCTCTTTAACGGACCATCAGAGCGTTGTAACAAACACTTGATTCTGGGAGCATTGTGACCAGGGTTATAGCTAGAAAGAATTCTGTGAAGGAGTTATGCCAGCGGAGAGAGCAAATCGAGCGTAGCGCAGTGTCACGGCGTGGGGTCCATGGGCCCCGCTCAAGGGCCCCGGTGGGGTCCAGAGGTAAAGCCCCTGGCGGGGTCGAGGGGGCGGAGAGCTCCCCCCCCCCTAAACTCCTGGGTTTCCACATAGAAAAAAAACATTCGGATGACGTCCAGAAATACAAATTTTTGTATTTTTAAAGCCACATGATTATTGTGTGTGTGACCTTTGCTCTCTTATCGCGCTCACAACTAATCACGTTGCGGGGATTTGGGGGAACCCCTTCACATCATCATGATACATTATCAATCATATTTATGTTTACGTTCATGAAGCTTTCACCGTTGTATTCCACAAGGTTTGTGATTTGTTTTTGGAAACATGATTAATTTATTTTACCAAATACATCTTCGGCTGAAATGTAAGGATGTTTAAAGCTCAAAATATACGATTTATGTAGAGATTTTAAACATTTTACGGTCAATTTAAAGCTTTTCTGTGCCGGTCGGAGGACTGATAAATTTAGCGCAGTGGTGGTCGGCTTCAGTTTGTGCCGGCTACTACCGGCCGGCGCCGACCGCCGTAGCTATAACCCTGATTGTGACCTATTTGTGGACTAATTCTAATCTAGTCATTTCCCATAAAGATTCACAAGTGAATCCAAGGTGAGCGCTGTAGTTATTCCGCAAAGAAAAATTCATTGGAAATTAAATTTAGTTAAATCCTCTCCAGAAGGACTTAAAATCCAATGTATTATATTTTGGGTAAATGGTGAAAAAATGAAATTCTTTGTAATGATATTAATACACCTATACTATCTATCAATGCCCTGAAAACAGCTCGCTCTGAAACCCTCCTTTTTTGTAATTACTCAAAATTAAAATGTTGGGGGGATGGCGACAGTACATACCGCTAGATGCTCTTCAATAATTTGAACATCGTAATTTGTCGCTATAAACAATATTCAGTAGGTTTGGTGTTGTTTTCTGACGTCTGGGTGACAATAGAATACTTTGTGAAAGATTGACAAAAATTTTGTCTGATCGACCAAGACTATACTTGACCTTTAAATTCAGTGGATATTAGTCTGATTCTCAGACCCCACCTTGCTGCCGCCTATATAGGCCCGAAGGGTCCAGCCGAGCAAAGGCAAGTTCTAACAGCGCCTAGTCTACCTACTAGCCATACCAGATTGATTGTGTGAGGTAATAAACTGAAACTAAGTCGACATCCACCATTGCACTCTGTAGTAGTTCAAATGAAATTAAACTACTTCGCTAGCCTTAAATGATATGTTCTCATTTTGTCTGGGGTACGGACAGATGATTTGACCTTCAATGAACCATGTTAAAAGGGCTCTTATTTAACGCAATAAAGTCAACAACTTTGCCGTTATTAGTGGCTATAGAAATGCTGGTACACTTACCATTAATAGAATCATAATGTAGGTTAAAGAGTTATAATTCGTATCATAGTGCACGTTAGTTTAGCTGTAGGAATAATAGTTTGATGTTTTGTTTGTTCTTGTTGTTGTTTTTTCTACTCTCCGTTTTTTTGGATTAAATGATAAACTAGGGGCAAAACTCTTTCCGATGTCAATTTTGAATTAACAGGTTGATTCAATATCCTCCTTCCAAATGTAAATTTACATATTATCCATATCTTAATTCAAACAACACATGACCATGATGACGTATAGATCCCAAATTGTAACCACTGCATTTCATTTTTCTTTAGGGGAATCAAATATGAGCAATTTATTGGTAACCTAGCTCTGCAAACAGATGTCGTTTATAATTTTAACCGTTTGTATCCCACGTTTAATTGGAGGAAACGAATAATTGGCATCATTATCGATTAATAAAACAAACAGCCTTTGCTTAACGTATGTACACACTGATAAAAACTGAAGAAAGAGAAAAGTAATGAAAATATTACGGATATCTGGATTACTTCTACATTGTGACACAAAATGTCATCCATGGTTGGGAAAGAGCTAAAAGTCAGCTTGACTATAAACTGCTACAACCGCTTAACTTAAAGGCATTGTTAACATTTAGATAGCCTTATTTAGGAAATTGTCAAACTTTGATATCTGACCTATCCGGACAGTGTTTCAATGCCCCAGAAAACACACAACTTTTGACAGGCCGTCTGTCTAGATTAATATCGGCACATGAATTAATATCATGAGGACAACAAATCAATAATACAGCAGTCAATGGAGGAAAAACAATAGTCTTTGGTTAGTTTTCACGTTGTTAACGATCGTTCGGAATTTCAAGTTTGCCAGGGCTTCATTTTAAGACCGAATCAGAGACAATAATAACATGGAGGATCATGCAGCTCTGTTCGCCTATTTGTTTTTTTTTATGGAAACATAGTTAAACGGTGTTTTAAAGTAATAGGCTAACATTGTGGAGCTTCAAGTTAAAAAAAATCGTCAAACTGTGATGTGAGCTACATAGTAGTGTTCAAATGGACAAATAAACACCCTAGAATACCACATCAGTTTGGAAGTTATGCAGTTCCCGGTATGGTATGCATGAATAAGCAATTAGTACTCCACCCGACTATAAATTAGTCAGATCTACACACAGTAAGTCTAAGAGAGGAAATGGGCAGGTGAATCTCGTCAACTTGAGTGCTTGTAGATTTTCATTCGTTTAAAGCACTAAATCATCACTTTGAAGTACAATTTTTTTCAGGGCTTCATGTTTAGACGTTACCAAAGACACTTAGAACATGGAAGATTATGTAGCTCACAAATTTTTAAACTGTGGTCAATGTTAGCCTGTGGCTTTAACAGCAAAATTGAAGAAAGAGAAAAACAATTAACCGGAATGTCTGGTTTACCTCAACTATTAGTGTGACAAAAGTTGCCAATGTCACGTATGGGTTTAAAGTGAAAATGCTTAACAAAGGTTAATAAGGAGAGCTGAAATAAAATCGTAAGCTGGAAATATACAGCTCTTTTCACGAACTTTTCGAATAATTCCCACATAGCATTCCATCACCGCAATTTAATTCCTTCTGGTATTAAAGGCAAGGTCCACCCTGACGTCAAGTTGTTTTTAACAAAAGCAGAAAAATGAGAGAAACATCTTTATGCAAACTGGGCAAAAATCCATCAAAGAATAACACAGTTATGAAGTTTCAAAGTTTTAGTTTTGTGACGTCATGTAAGCAGGTCCCCATATGTAATGTAATATAAATTCCATGGATTGTCATTTTTTAATGGTTCATGGTAATTGAATGGGGGTTTTTCATAGAAGCCTGTATGAAATAATGTTTCTGATAATATATTGAAAGCACAGGTAAAATCATTTTCAAATTTCTGAAAAAACGGCACTTTATCATGTCTATGGAATTTATATTACATGACATATGGGGAGCTGCTCGAATGTAACCTCACAAATTGAAAACTTTGAAACTTCATAACTTTCTTATTCTTTGGTCGATTTTCAGCAAACTTTCTTTTATATCATTTTTCTGCTGTCGTCAGGGTGAACCTTGCCTTTAACAATGAAAAATTCACTCAGCCCATTTCTGTAAATATCATCAAACACTCTATCAAACTCACCACTATACCGACAGCCTCCCGCGTGGTCGAATGCACACTTGGTGATTATTGCAAATAATTGGTTTTGGGACACCTCCAAGGTTGCGAGTAATTTTTGTCAGTGTGTATCAGGGGTGGCGCCAGGGTAAAGTGTGGGGGGCACTAGGAACCCGGGGAAGGGGGTACTCACTTGGTTCCGACGGGGGTGTGCGGCTGAAGTCGAAAAACCCGACCCCTTTTTTAAGGGTCATTTTGGCGGAAAATAGTACCTATTATTAGGGGGTTTTATCAAGAAAAATGACATTTTTGTGCATTTTAGCGAAAATATCTAGTGCAAATCGTAAAATTTCAAAATCATGACCCATGTTTAAGGATTTTTCCCCAGAAACCATACCCATGTTTAAGGATTTTTTGCGAAAAAGTCACCTATTAGAGCGGCACACTCTCGTTTACCTCACTAGGCAAGTAACCCCCCCCCCCGGGACTGGGAATAACACGGCCAAACAGCGACACAACAAGTAAAAAAGATAAATAAATAAATAAATAAATAAATAAATAAATAAATAAATAAATAAATAAATAAATAAATAAATAAATAAATAAATACATGAATAAATAAATAGATAAATAAATTTAAAAAATGAATAAATCAATAAATGAAAGCTTCTCAGGAGCGTCAACAAATTTAACGGCCAAATCTTATCCGTTTACGACCAAACAGCGAAGCCACCAGCAAAAAGAAAGATAAATTATCTCAGCTCCGCCACAAAAAGTTAACTGCCAAATATTATCCGTTCACGGCCAAACAAGCAAGAGGCCTAAAAATCTGTATGAATTTATGAGTGCTAACGAGACAGTTATTATAGGTCGATCCCCCGTCAGCTGCTACTAAATGCTTTGCTGTACGTTATGATTTCCTCACCATCACAATGAGATTGAAAAATCTCACTCTCCCCTACCATTAGACTACGACAAATACTACATGTATTCTACTACTACTGCTACTACTACTACTACTACTACTACTACTACTACTACTACTACTACTACTACTACTTCTACTACTACTGCTACTATTACTACAACTACTACTACTACCACTACTACTACTACTACTACTGCTGCTACTATTACTACAACTACTACTACTACTACTACTACTACTACTACTACTACTACTACTACTACTACTGCTACTATTACTACAACAACAACTACTACTACTACTACTACTACTACTACTACTGCTACTATTACTACAATTACTACTACTACGACTACTACGACTACTACGACTACTACGACTACTACGACTACTACGACTACTACGACTACTACGACTACTACGACTACTACGACTACTACGACTACTACGACTACTACTACGACTACTACGACTACTACGATTACTACTACTACTATATACTACCACTACTACCACTACTACTACGACTACTACGACTACCACGACTACTACGACTACTATATACTACCACTACTACCACTACTACTACTATTAGTGATCACTTACCTTTGTCTGGTACAACGTCATCCAGCCACAAGTATTAATTCCCCCAGATTTTATTTTTCCGTCAGCTCCATTGTATCTAAAAGTCAATAAACCGTGATTGTGATACAGATCAGCAAATCATATCTGCATAAGAATAACAATCGTCATTGAAAATATATATGTGCGCAGGTTTTATTTCATATCAAACATTGTGACGGGATATGTGTAATCAATGACATTAGATTTGATTTCGTTTTATGTTTTGGTAAGATCATCCCCACAATAGTCTTGAAAGGGTGATAAAGCACTACAGTGTGTCCCAGAAAAAATGGTCCCAAATTATTTTTTAATATAAGAAAATCACATATATCCGAGTCAAGTTGGGTATCGTCATAAAGCTACAATACCATGCTTTTCAGTGCAATTTATTCCATTTCATTTAATTCCGTCAATTCTGAGATATATTGGATTTTCTGCAATGGCGGAAAATCGCTTTTGTCCCACTATACACTTTTACTGTATGTATGTAGATCTTGCACGTTGTTTAAGCTATTTTTTGACAAAGAAACCATTAAATGGCGTGGAAATTATCGTGAAATATTGTTCAGTGATCATTACAAACATATTTGAAACACTTTGAGGTGGTTTTTGTTCTATTATTTCCATAAGAAAGAGTAAACCTTACATTAACAAAGGAGATGTTCATGTGCGGTGCCACATGAAAACAGTGTGAATGTTCAATAACGGGATGGCCGCACAGCAGCGGCCTTACTTTACTCCTAAGGAGTTAGAGTATATGGCATTTTAATATCACAGTATAGCCATATTCTATCGAGGATAAATGTTTCTGTGGGTTCTGTCTTGATTGTTTTCATAATTCAAGTTGTTAATTAGTTTTGATATTCATTGTAATTAACACATACTGTTTTAAAGTGTCATTGTTGATTTTCACCATCAACACGAAAAGTGGGACAAACGCGATTTTGCCTGACTGCACAAAAATAATCATAACTTTTGATTTATAAAAGTAAATTAGATGGGACTAACTTTATTAGAAAGAAAATTTATTCTGCTTTAATATGATACCAAATACACATACCTCTTTGAAAAAAATTACCTTAAACAATTTTCTCCCGATTGGACCAGTTTTTCTGGGACACACTGTATGATGTGATAGCAATATACGTTTTAATCAAAATAGCTCATATCAAGCCACCGTTACAGGCATACTGATTCAGACTTAGATTAAAACTGAAGATTTAGATTTACATTTAGATATATATATACTTGCGTATAGATCTTTTTTTTAGAATATGGAAAATTTGTCACATCTGGACAGCACTATACTCACAGGTTAGCACTACAAGTACTTGCCAAATAAAAGTTCAGTCTTTTAGTTGTAATGGCAAACATATATCTTTCAGGGAAAAAAAAAACTTCAGGGCTTTAGCATAGAGGATCGTGAACCTCGAGATTTTTTTTTTAACCGCGAACTTTGTTAAATGATGTTTTAATAGGTACTCAGTGTAAACAAAATAATACAGGAATTGGAATCTTGAAAATTATCAATGTATGAGACAATTATTTGAATCATCACGTGGAATAGTTTAACCTTGAAACTATACAAGGTTTCTGCTTTTCCTGCCAAATATGTTTTTTTCCTAGAATCGTCACATGTCCTGCTCTGAAAGAAATATGTACATATATACATCTTTCCATTCACATTCTACATGTATGTTTGCAATGAAGTAAAATGGAAGTTTCAGTTTAGTCACACAGTAAACACATAATAATAATCATACAACATTTATATAGCGCCTAAAACAAAATTGGTAGGCGCTCTAAGACCAAATACTACTACTGGTAGTAGTAGTAGTACTACTACTACTACTAATAATAATAATGATAATAACAATATTAATAATAATAGTAGTAATAATAATGATAATGTTATGCAAAACTCACAAACACGTGTAAATCCACGTTCACTTTAACATTGATCGTTTTCAATGCAAGGTTATGTGGAGTCGTATGGACGTGTAAGGCATGTGGTTTTCTGCCATGTCTGCAGGAGGTCATTAACGTGCTTACGCAATACAGGTATAAAGGACGTCGAATGGTTATTTTAGACGAGCGGGGATATATTAAACATTTATATTTTGACTTCAACGCGGGACCTCCAGCTTAAAGGTATTGGCTAACATTTACCACAGTTAAAAAAATCTGAGCCACATGATTCCCCGTGCTACCAGTGTCTTTGATGAGGTCTAAAAATGAAGCCCTGAAAAAATTGTAATTCAAAATGATCATTTACTGCTTTAAAAAAGTGAAAATCGTAAGTTGACCAGATTCACTTGCCCATTTCCTCCCATAGACGTACTGTGTGTACATCTAGGCTATTAAAACTCGCCCCGAGTTTTAATTGTACATCATGCATAACTTGCCATTGGCAGTGTAACTTTCCAAACTTTTGTATTCTGGGGTGTTTATTTGTCCATTTGAACACTACTATGTAGCTCAGATATCAAAGTTTGACAATTTTTTAAATTGAAGCTCCACAATGTTAGCCTATCACTTTAACATCCTATCCGAGAGACGTGTCTTTCCCAGGGGCGCAACGCCAGGGCATGGACTCGAACCTCTAACCTGAAAAATCCAGATTTTATCTACTAAGCCACAAGGCCTGCCCAGACCACGAAGCTCCATGCCCGGACAGGGGCGCAAATACAGGGGGACAGGGGGACATGTCCCCCACCCCACGATTTTGAAGTTGGGGGACAACCAATAAGTCAAATGTACCCCCCCCCCACAAATGTGCGTAAGTCTGTGATTGTGGTTTGGCTAGCAATTTGGCGGGTAGTTTTTTTTTATTTGGCAGGCAAAAATGGTTTTGGTAGTCGTCGGTCCCCTGCCCCCCGCTTGTAAGAAGTTGTTTTGTTAGTAATTTGGCTAGTACAAAAAAAAATGGCAGGCATGTGATGTCCCCCCCCCCTACATTTAAATATGGATTTGGTCACCTGTGCCCAGACATAATAAAACCACAATGTAAAAACATGGAGCTACATGGTAGAAGTTAATGAGAATACTGGTAAAAGTGAGAACATAATTGGAGTGGTGTAAAATCAAAATAAAAGAAACAGAACAAATGCATTAAATATTTATCACATCAATTAAAAAAATACAACTTTATGGGATTCCAACTAGTAGATATTACATTTTTTTTAATCGATGCCACACCATATAGGCTGATAAAGAGCTCGTGTGTACTAAAAGATTGTGTTTGGGATTTGCAAGTCCATTACTTCCCTTCATTATCAATACCAAACGGTAGTTTAGTACTTACAAATGGTGTGTTGAAAGTTTGAGATCCATACGTCATGAATTTGTTGTTTTATGAGAAAAACTAATAACGATGTCTTACCAGAATATTGTTCTTTCCATGCGAATCGTGGCTATGTGTACGTTCGAATGACCTGCGGAGCACACTGATTGGTCAAACGGCTAAACTCCGCCCGACTTTCGGCTAACGGCTGATCGGACAATTTTGGAATGGCCCGTGCATGTTAACGTCACTGTAAATTTTGAAGTTTAAATGTCCAGATTTTCACCAAAACTAAAGGTTCTATATTACAGGTGATTATTTATACTAGTCTTCACATTGTAAACGATTTGAGCCGATTTCATTCATTTTGCCATTTTCTGACGTGTAAATCAAATACTAGTACTCTGTCTTTAAAGACATTGTGTATCCAGTTTTACACATCCTAAGGCTATACATGATTCATGCTAAAGTGTCACTGATGCGGTCTAAAAAATGAAGCTCTGACAAAATGCCGTTTTCACCCAGAGAGTACTGGTTACTAAAAGTTTTGCCCTCGCTGGACATTAACTCATATGCCAATATTTTATTTGTGCACATTTTGCAGTGACATCGTAAATATCAAAACGTTTGCGTTCTCGTGTGTTTTGTAGTCCATTAAACACTGTTATGTAGGTCAGATATCCAATTTTAAGAATTTAATAAATGAGGTTTACACAATGTTGACTAATGTCTTTGTGCAACTATACTCATGCTCATAATTATGGAATACTTTTAAAAAAAAAACATTTTAGAAGTTGCCATTTTTCCGTGAACGGTACGTCTGGGATTAATATTTGTTCATCCCAGGTGAAAAACTTATAATCTAAGTATTTCAGGAATTTTGAGCATTTTGTAGCGTCCGACTCGACACTAAAACCTGCGTTTATAAATGGTGGTGGTGTTGTTGTTGAGTCACGTGGTGGTTACGCGCGTTATTAGACTTGTAACAGACACTATTCTGATGTTAATTTAGTGATGACATTAAATAAAAATTTATCAGTTTTCTGTGTTGTTTTTTAATTAATTTAATTTAATACTTTTTCATGATTTTTGTGGATTTTTAAAAAAAAATAATATATAATTGTTATTGCGCTCAAACCTAATTTAGTTTTTACTTAAGTCATCTCATGAAATCCAAAAATTGCTTCACATACTGCGTTTTTGTGAAATAAACACTTGTCTCGAAAATTTTGGAC
>JZLH01S0555735.1:6695-26291 GCA_001188425.1 Eucidaris tribuloides
TGGATGGGAGTGCGGACTGCGGAGGCATACCCATCGACTGCGAGCTGTCGAACTGCTCTAGTTTTTTCCTTTTATTTTTTTATGCCTCTGCCCCAGAAGGGAGCTGGAGGCATTATGTTTTGGGTTGTCTGACCACACATATCTTGGTCCTGGTGTCCATACATCTTTATGTCTATGTCCTTGTGTACGTGCGTCTGCACTATCTTGTGAACAAGATTACTGAGGTACCTCTGGAAAGATTTCAATTCAACTTGAACCAAGGATAATCATTGGGCAAGGATGAAATCATCAAATTTGTGGCCAAATCCATCAAAGGTCAATGAACTTTGTCCTAAAATTCTATTTTCTGCTTATAACTCCAGTTAGAATTGCCTATTTGTAATCTAATTCATAATTATTTGCAAACTCAAAAGACAATTAATATGGGAGAGTCACAAGGTCAAATGTCAAGGTTAAGGGTTAAAGGCCAATGAACTTTGTCCCAAACGCTATTTTCTGCATACAATTACATGTACATGCACAAATGTTCATTTTCTATATACGTTGGTGATTAGGTGCAAAAACATACGGCAAATAATTTTGTAGATTAAGAGGGCTAAAAGGTCAAGGGTAAAAGTTAATGAACTTTTTCCCCCAAATTCTAGTTTTTGCACTTTCAGTTAGGAATGCTAATTTTTTTTGTGTATATTGGTGATTAGGTGCAAAAACAAAAGACAGTTTTGTAGATTCAGAGGGGGTCAAAGATCAAGGTCCAGAGTCAAAAGTCAAAATACCATTTTCTAACTATAACTTCAGTTAGAATTGCTCAATGTTGATGTGAATTGGCAAATGGATGTAAAAACAAAAATCAAACATTTTTGTTTTCAAGTCAGTTGGGTCCAAGGTTGAGGTCAAGGGTCAAAGGTGAATGAATTTTGTTCCCAAATGTCCTTGTTTACCTATATATAAAACATGTCATATCATGTATAACATATCATTTAGGAATGCCCAATATTTTGTCTAAAGAATGATCTTGATAGAGGGCGGAGGCATGCCCATTGACTGCATGTAGTCAAATTGCTCTAGTTTTTCATTCATGAAACTCTATTTTAACCTCAAATCCCGTAAATATTGCAGTTGATTTTTGTGGTACTCGCCCGGGCAGTCCTTCCACGCGACCTCGTATCATCGGTGGTTCACGTACCCAGCTTGGTGATTGGCCATGGATGGCTTCCCTGAGAGATCGATCTAACATTCACCGATGTGCTGCAGTCATCATTGATGCAAACACAGCTTTGACAGCGGCCCATTGTGTGTAAGTCTGTTACTGTTTTGTAGTGTAATGTATTTTATTTGTACATATGAGCACTATGCAATACCATCATAAAACATGATGACTGTAAACATGGAATATTTCGCAGTGTGGAAATTTTCGTGCATTTTGCGCATTTCGCGCATGCCACTGATAGTACGAAATAACACTTGATTATTTTGTTGCAAAGCTAAATCAATTGATTTTTTTATTCCTCAGTGTCTTTTATATTTGTTCAATGTGTACATGTGTGGCTGACTGCAGAGGCAGCGTTGTGCCGCTGGTGATTGCTCTGTATTTCAGTTCTCTGCAAAATTAAAAACATGTGAAATGTCATCAAACTCTGCAAGTGGGAAAAGTAATTACGCAAAAAATTTTACTTTTATAGTACTTAATTGTGTATTTTCCAGTGATAATCAACAGTCATCAGACAAATGGAATATTGAAATTGTTTCTTTGATATCGTTTGGATAGTTTTGTGTCAAGTTTGCTCCTGCTTTGAAATATTCTGAATGAACATTATCTTGAATGGAACAAGCTAATTCTTGTGTATTTACTCATTGTTTCATTATTTGTAAGTTACATCTTTAAAACCTCATGCATGTCCTAGTATCCCATTAGCTGTAACTTTCATGTATTGTTGCAATTTTCAGAGTGTTGTGTCTGGTCTACCAAACTCATTATCTCTCAGCCTTAAGGACACAGACCAGCCAGCCTGAGTTCTTAAATTGGGGACTCAATTTAGTCGAGATTCTCATGTAATGTGGAGTAGGATGAAGACAGTTGAAGTGTCTTACCCCTTTGCAACGATGGGTGTACATGTATACAAAAGCCCAATACCTCTCACACCCAGAGACATTCTTTTTGTTATGCTGTTCAATATGTATATTTTGAAGGACAGAGGCATTTGTGGTTAATAAAACCTTAGTTTTAGTAAAAAGGTTATGATATATTTTTTAGCTTCTTTCTGAGGGTGAGATCTACAGGGCGCAAGCCTTGCATCACTGAGTCTCTGTGTATGAAATTTGAAACAGATATCTCTCACAATTCCTCAGACTTGTCAATGACTGGAGAGGCAAGAGGCTACTGGGCCTCACTCAGGTGGATCTGGGAATTGTGATGGGTGGTACAGGTACTTTGCAAGTATTGTATGTTTTACGGTTGTAATGAGTCTTATAATCTTTTAATAATTCATTCTTCTTCATATTTATTTGGTCTGTCAGTACCTAGAAACTTTTGTATTAGGTGTTATATAAATGTTGTAAATTATTATTTATGAGAATTTGCCACCTTATCCAATAAGACATAACACCTCGAAGTTATTTGTTGCAATAAAGACAATTATGTGTCCTGCAATATCTGATTGAAATCATGTTTAATTATATCCTACACATAGTAGTGCGATACCATCATAGTCGTTATCATTACACTAACTGTAATCTCTTACCCTAAACCCAAATATTTATCCCAATGTCAATTCCTGAAATATGCTTTTTAGCATTGCAACCTGCACATAAACAATCATGGTTTTAAGTCTGAGAGATTTATAATCATTGTATATAACCAGTACTGTTGTGTAAATTATTAAAATTTATTTTTACTTTTTGTGCAGTGACAAATTTGAATCAGTAGTCCTGGGTGACTTGAAGTTGTCGATGACATCGCCTTATCATGTGGAAGTAGATGCAGTGGCCTTTTCTCACCCTGATTATGATAGCGATAACATTATCAATGATATCGCTGTGATAAAGTTCAGCAGTCAGCTCTGGTTTGTCCCCAATGACTACGTGAGACCAATTTGTCTTGGCGAACACGAGAACTCGACGCTTTACAAGTCATGCTACATAACTGGATGGGGTCATACAAGCGAAGGTAATACTTCATTATCTGTATTTGTAACCCTTTGCTTGTTATGTGTGACTTTGGTCTCAATTATGCAATTTAACTTTACAGTTATTACTTTTCTCTTTAACCCATACCTATTGATCTACGGGAAAATCTGTAGAACTGTTAAACATTACTATCGCCGATCTACAGGAAATCCCGTAGAATTTGTTATTCATATGATTTTAATATGACTCGATTTACTCAACAATGATAATGATAGAATCGATGGAGTGTTTGTTAAAATTACAAATTATAATCTGTACTTTACATTCACGTAATTTGCCCATTCTAGTTCATGCATTTCAGTAAAACAATTTGTGTTATTGTGAAGGTTGCTTGAATGTCCATTTTGTGACCCGGCATATACATGTAAATAGTTGACACAGTAAAATGCCATTGGCAGATATGGGTTAACCCTAGTTCTGAAGGGTTTGAAAAACAGCAGTACTGCTACAGCATTCCCAGTGAATCTGGAAATCAGGGAAAACCTTGAAAATGACTTCCCTGTTTTCCAGTCAGAGAAAAGGTGGGGAATTTGAGAAAAGTCCCACAAATCAGGTAAGAGGCATGGAAGTTTGTTGATCTAGTGGTGTGACTTTCTCACCCCGTATCCTTACCAGGGACATGAGGTGAGAAAGAAGAGGTGAAGCAAGAAATAGATCAAAGTGATCATCCTGGAATTTGTAACTTCCATCAACCTGTGAGGGGAAAATCAGAGAAATTCAGGGAATTTTATTTAATCCATAAAATGCTGGCAACCCTGTGCTATTGTTTGTATTGTATGTGGATTAATTACCAATTTAGAACAATTTAAATCATGTTCTGTTACAAAAGAGTGTGGTATGCAAAGTGTTTATAAAAATATCAAGGGTTTTAAAAAAAATATCAGGCATCATATAAGATCAAGAAATTGATGGCAGTCGTAATGGATAAATGTTAATCATTATGGTTCATCATCTTTATATCAATGAGTTGATTTTGGGATGGCATTTTTTCAAACAAAATTGTAGCAATACTGTATGGTATGATTGCAAACGTAGAAAAATATGTGCAACTGGCACAGTGTATATATCTTCTGATGCATATATCTTTTTACACATATCACTAATGGTCAAAATTATATTCATTAAGAATAAATGACATGATTGGGTGCAGTCCTCAACTTATGGTAAAACTATTTAAGAATCAAGTAAACTGTGCGAGGATTCTACTGTCAAAATTTTGAAGTCAAAAAGTTGACTCATGTAAAATAATTTCCATCAGTTTGCCTTGTGAGAGACAAATCTATTGTGTAGCTTTCTATGGGATTTAATTCTCTCGGGTCTTGAGAGAAACAGACTGTGGGTTAGTTTGTGCTTGATTCTCCGTACGTAAACAAACTTATGACATATCCTTCCAGCCAGGAGATCCACTCCAGCTGGTATACCTGTGGAATATAATCAGTTTGGTTCTAAAGGCATTTTTTATTCCTCTCAATCATGTCACTGCTCTTTAAATTTCCATGCAGGTGGCCATGTATCGGACACACTGCTAGAAGCTACTGTTAACTTGTTGGATGATGACAACTGTGCATCACTCTACAGTGATCATCAGATAACTCCAGGAATGATATGTGCTGGACATCTGTCTGGACTCATGGACACCTGCCAGGTGAAACTTGCAAACAGCAACATAAAACCAAATTTTCAATTTCACCAAGGCATGGGAAATATTCACATGATAGACAAGATTGCACATGCACACTTATCAGATTGTGTGACTTTAGCAATCTCTATGATGCTGTGTTCATCTGAAGATGACCTATACTGATTCTTTTTTATTCATTCAAATTTAGCCCCTAGGGGATGATGGGCTTGTAAAGAAAATCAGTACTTTTCACACTCAGAGACAAAATGCTTCCACATAAGCTGCCAAAATATGTCAAACCTTTCATATGAAATGAGGTTCTAGTGTCTACAAATTGTTGCATCCCACTAAGTAAACATGTTTACCACTGAAAATGTAGAAATTTGTCTCTGTTTGTGAGATTTACTGGGCTTCCGTACAAGCCCGCCATCCCCAAGGGGTTAAGAAGCAATCCTGCATTATTGTTTTTAAACCCCATCTGATCCATGTGTGGAATGTATGGAAAACAGAAGTGAAATAATGATGAATTGATGATGATGATGATGATGATGGTATTAGATAATGATGATGATGGTGGTGGTATTAAATGATGATAATGATAGTAACAATAATGATTATGATCCCAGAAATTGTTTATCATGATGACACTACTTTCTCATTTAACTTTTTAACATACAGAATTTATTCTGAGGGGATAATAATGACAATTTTTGTTGTGGTTTGTTTGAATTTTGCTTTCTTTATTCCAGTATTGAAAATGGTAATTTTGCTGTAGATGTTACTTAATCACACTAGCTATTTTTTAGTGTTCCCTTTGCAAAGGTGAAGGAGAAAAATTAGTATTATGATTGTTCAATTAAATTGTACAATCGTGCACAGATACATCGTTTGCATGCAAAGGGTTAATTACGTTGACTCAATCCAACTTTGTTCAATATTATCTCCTCACCTACCAAAAAATCTGGATTTAAAGATCACATGTAGATGATAATGACGATGAAGAAGACCCTGCCTGTTAACTTAACACACTAGTTGACACAGTGCACATCTATCAGATATCAGTTTGTGTTCTGATAAACATCCTCCATTTATTTCACTTCTCAACAGGGTGACACGGGTGGCCCTTTGCAATGCGAGGACTTTGATGGCCGTTTTCATCTCGTTGGAATAACCAGCTTTGGATATGGATGTGGACGAGAAAATTACCCCGGCGTGTACTCCAGGGTTTCATATTACCTTGATTTCATACGAGATTTCTCACCTCCAACTCAAGGTATTGGTGTATATCTGTGAAATAAACAAAATTTGCTAAAACTAAAGATTGCTGAAAACATTGATTTTTGCAGAGTGGTAGCACACCATGGCTGACATATTTTATGAGTGTAGCTCTGGATAATTCACAAAATTTGCCAAAACTGGAAATTATTGATTCTTTTCACCTTGTTGTGAGACAAATTCAATATTTCTTTTTTCATGTTTTCTTAAACATCTGAATTATGTGCTCCCATGTACTGAGTTAGAACTGAGGTGATTAATTAATGAATCCTTGTGAAACATAGAAAAAATGTAGAACCCAGGCTGCTTTTTGTGATTGTCTGAATTGGAATCACCTGTTTGTAATGATGTACTCTTATTTACGTAAATATACATTTGTCTCTGAGTTTTATGAATAACAACAAAGTCAGTTTTATCCCAATGAAAGGATAACAGACAAAGTTTGTGATTTGCTACACAAGCATGTCCAAAACAATATACACTGATTAAAACACAGAAAAATGCCTCATCATGCTTTAAACTTTCTGATGACTTACTGAGTTGGTTGAACATCAATATTTTGCATACATGTATTACATGTATCTTTTTTTTGATCCCACATCAGGTATTGCAACGACTCTGAGCGTCTCACTCGCGACACCACTGAGCTTCACATCCCCCGATTACCCACATATGTATCCCAACAATCTGGATCAAGTTTGGATCATTGATGCTGTCAGTGGTACCGCCCTTGATGTACTCATGCATCGTGTTGACATCGAACCAGCCTACGATGTGCTGATTATTGGTCATGGCAACAATCCATCCGATGAGTCCTCCGTGATTGTAACCTCGGACACGTTCATCGCACACTTCTATCGAGTTAGGAGCACTTCCATGTGGTTCAAACTTAAAACGGATTCTGTCATATCAAGACGGGGATTCTGGGCAGAAATCAGAGCAGTAGATAATGGAGGTAAGCTAAAAAAATGTTACAATGTGAAAGCCCCTGGGGAACAATATTTTTTGCAAGGAGTGGTGTGCAGTTTGTTGCACCTTATCACTCCCAACTCCCAGGGGCTTAGGGAACATCCCTGATGTTTCAAGTTTTCTAGGGGTACTACAGTACTATAATAATAATAATAATATTTATTAATATTAGCAATAACTCTTTTTACTCATTAGGTGGTAATTTTTTTGTCTTCTCCCATTGTTCAATATTCTCCCTGATGTGTGTGAAAGGTGTAGAAGTAGAAGATAGAGTGCAAATTGCAGTGAAGTCTCTAAGTACCAACAAAGTCTCTATTTGTAGTATGATAATGACCTCTACCCAATCACTTGAAACTAGATCAATTCTTTACATTATAATATGACTGTAAACAATAGATGAAATATGTAGACACCAAACTTCTACCTTCCATATTGAAGCATATACCACTTGGAATTTGTTGTGCTAAGTGGCAAAACTAAGCATTTATTTTCACTGTGCAGATTTTGTTAAACTGTTATTTAAATCATTCCAATACATTCTTGCATTAACTGCATTATTTCTATTTCTACCTAATCATAATCTTTATGTTCAGATAAAGATTTCAAATGGCATTTTATGAATTAAAAAAAAGTAAATCAGTTACACAAGTACACTAAGTTTTCTCATTTCTTGGTTTGTTTTATGACAGGCGTTGTGCAAACATGCACAGACATGCCATGCCAAAATGGAGGCAGTTGTTCCAGTCTCTCAGTAGGCTATTCCTGCATCTGTGTCAACATTTATGGAGGACAAAACTGTGGTAATGATTCAAATTTCCATCAACATTCCTCTGTATTGAAAATTTCATGTTCATTTTCTTGCTGCATTCATTGTATTGTTCTGATAGCACTGAATGACTTCATTTAAAATTCTGTAGCGCTATATTTTTATAGGCATATTTGTTGAGAAGAAAATGTAACAAATTGTAAAAAGACCATATAGAAGAAACTTTATGCCTGAAATGAAAACATTTGATATCTGCAGCAACATGCATTCCTGCAATCAGGCTTAGATACAGGATTCCCAGCTGTCCTGGAAATCAGGGAAACATGGAAAATGTAAATTCCCTTTTTTCAGACAGGGACAAGCTCATGGAAATTATGAAAAATTACTAAATCATGTGAAATTTTTGTTTGTCCAGTATTTTGACGTTATCGCTTCATGAGACAGTCAGATGAAATTATAGGACTATAATATTTCACAAAAATGTCACCGAATGTTGATACATAATGCATTAATATAAGACACAAATCGTGATCATATGCAAATTTTCAAAGTGGTGATATCACTCTGTATTGGTTTTGTATTTGTTTATTATTTATCTCAAAAAACTAAAAATTTGTGAAGATTTGTGTACAAAAACTATTGGATAGTTGTAATTCTGTGATATCACATTGCCTAATATCCAATCTGAGCATATTAATTGTACTTGCTATCAAAGTTTTTTGTGAGTTGGCAAAACTTTAAAATTTCTTGATTTTCTACCAACACATTTTGATGAATTTTTCAGCATTAGTTTGGTTTAATTTCACTGTTTTTAAAGTCACTAAACACTCATCTGGACTTGCCCTGTATTCTCTTCTGTTCCCAGGTGAATTGCAGCCTGTTATTTCAGAACCTCGTGAGTGGTATGTCGATTGGGAGGCAGAATATCAAAACCTCCTCCCGTATTACCCATATATCCAACCTTTCAGTGTCAGACTTGAAGTCCTCCCGCAGTTAACGGTGTTAGATTTAATCGACGTGGCCGGTGAGGTATGGAGAGCTGGCACTATCCTCGAAGCTGTGGGTGTGATTTGCGAGGATATTGGTCCTAGTCTAACAATATTAACGGGAGGGCCATTTTACCTTCAAATGGTTTGTGATCCCATACTCGAGGCTCTGTGGAATGGCACGGATGTCGATGGGGATGTGCTCTGTCACAACTTCTGGGATCAACTTGGGCTTGGGATGAACACTACCGGTCCTGTATTTCCTGAACCAATCCCCACTCAAGATCCATCTTCGGTGATCCATCCAGCTCTGAGACCATTTGACGTCCTCGGGATTCTTGTCCAGATTGGCCAGGATCTCTACAATCTGACATCTTACGATCAGTCCACCATCTGCCCGGCTGTGGATGCAGTCCTTAATTCTGGCCAGAGTCTGCCCGAACTCATCACCGAATTTGCCGTTGAGCTGCTACGAGCAGCAAGTCCCCGCGCTGTGGAGATATGCAACAGCTGGGATGATATATATGCCATACTGGTTCCATCAGTACCGGATACTTCTCCATCACCAGACCAAGCACTTCTTCAACTGCTGTTGGATGACATACCAAGAATAGTGGCCAATCTCACCGGCTTCGCAGACTGGGATGCACTGTGCCTAGCCCTGACTACAGCCGTCGCAGCCAATGACAGTGACAGCCTGAATGACTTTGCAACAGGCATAGTAGAGACGATACTCAACTTAGGAACGGATGAAGATCTGTGCATCAACACGGCATATGATGTTGTGGCTATTCTTGAACATGTCATCCCAGAGTTCACACTTGAAGATCTAAATGGACAGTTACAACAGTATGTTGGTCTGAATAGTATTGAGGATGTTTGCCAGTATGTAAGCAGCGCATTTTCAGGATCAGTAACAGGTGAGGAATTTTTCATCTCGGGTACTGACTCCATTTTCCCCCTAATAACTTATGTTGGATTTTCAATGAATTCAATATTTTTATACACAAAAATGACTGATTAAAAAATGTCTGCAAAATATAAGAACTTACAAAATATATATACTGTTTTCAACAATGAATGAATGAAAATGTGGCTGTGTTTACCTAACCATAAATATACAACAAACATATGTTCAGCAACAAGTATGGATCTGATTATTGAGATCAACTTTTAATCATTAACTCTATGTGTCCATAGGGATCATTATGCAGTGCCAATGCAATAATCCCATTGTGCCAACCCCTTAATCCTGCCTGTGCCAGACATAATTCAAGTTGAACTTAAGTAGTGGATGCAATGTACACACACAATGTCTAAACATGTGTCATCAAATGCTGACTTTTTTCCCCAAACTTCCCATGAACTAGAAAAAGTATGGGTAAACTTAATTATAAGGTCACTGTGATAACTGTTACTTGGTACAATTTTTTCCCCTGTATTGTCATGTCCTGTAGTTCTATACAACCACATTGGACATGCAGCAAGGAAACCGGAAGAAGAGTCCGAGATAGATTGTGATTTTGACCAGAATCTTTGTGGATGGCAACAGGAATCACAACTGCGTGATGATATCGACTGGATTCGGCAAATGGGAAGGACACCTAGCTCTTACACTGGCCCTGAATATGATCATACTGTCGGGTCTTATGGTGAGTACTACATACACCATATATTTCATGTGCATATTTTGGTGGTGTTGCTTAATATTGTGTCAAAGTTTATTTTAAGAGCTACCAAATCTCAAAAGAAATTCACTTGGTGTATTCTCAGCAAACCTTTCTACAAAAGTTTATTTCTAAAGATTTTTCCATCTTTCCTTTCACCTAACATTGGCATATTAGGAAATGAAAATTTCAGAGGTTGTTCCTTCATGAAGTTAAAAAAAAAGGAAACCACCACAAAATATTTAAAATATAGCATGTCAGATAATAGGTGAATTTCATGTGTGATAGAGTGTGTTATATGTAAAACCAAAAGGAAAATTGTCCAGATACTGTTAGCATAGCTTTGGTCTTTGGTGTGCTCTTAACCCATCCATACATTTGTGTGAATTACTCTGGGTGTTACACAGTGAAATTTTGTGAATTGCTCACCCCCACCCCTATTTAGAAAGACTGGGCCCGAATGTTTATGAATAGTGCATTGTCCTGCAACAAGAGTGACTAACTGCTTTAATCATTTACTCTGTATGCTGAATATTTTACTGTGGTTTTATTTTTGGGAATTTGCAACTTAACAGCTGCTAGAATTTTCACTTCCTGATAAAAATATAAAAAGAATGAAAACAATAAAATCAGTAAGATAAACTTTTGAAAATGTTTTCCCCTAATAAAGCAAAATCACAGGAATGTATGCCATATTCAATAATTTCTAGCATTTCAACCATGCAGCTTGTGATATCTTGGACTAGTATCTGACTAAACTATATCTAGGCACCAATTATTCATTGCTATAATCATTATTTTATTATCCTTGTTATCATTGTAATTTTTAGTACTTGTGAAAGATTTCACTGACTACAAATCAAGAAATAAAGGGTTTGCCTTCCTGTATCCCCTTTCAGGTGGTTACTACTTGTACATTGAAACTTCATCCACGGATGAAGGAGATTCTGCTAGACTGATCAGTCCTAGAATCACACGTACAGGTGATGGCAGCGATGAACCACTGTGTTTCACATTCTTCTACCACATGTATGGAGTCCACGTAGACACCCTCAACGTCTACTATATCTCTGATGCGAGTAGAGCAGGAGAAACTTTGTGGTCAAGGCAGGGACCACAAGGCAACATGTGGATAATAGCAGATATCGATATAAGTCCCTACAGTTCGGGCTGGATTGTCATCGAGGCTATCGCAGGAGGCAGCTACCAAGGGGATATCGCGATTGATGACGTTCATCTCAGTTCTTGCATAACTGCGGGTAGGTTGTTTGTCAGGTGTTTTCAAAGTAGGTTGTTTGTTCAGTGTTGGTCAAAGTAGGTTGTTTGTCCAATGTCGGTCAAAGTAGGTTGTTTGTCCAATGTTGGTCAAAGTAGGTTGTTTGTCCAATGTTGGCCAAAGAAAGTTGTTTGTTCAATGTTGGTCAAAGTAGGTTGTTTGTCCAATGTTGGTCAAAGTAGGTTGTTTGTCCAATGTTGGTCAAAGTAGGTTGTTTGTCCAATGTTGGTCAAAGTAGGTTGTTTGTTCAATGTTGGTCAAAGTAGGTTGTTTGTCCAATGTTGGTCAAAGTAGGTTGTTTGTGCAATGTTGGTCAAAGTAGGTTGTTTGTCCAATGTTGGTCAAAGTAGGTTGTTTGTGCAATGTTGGTCAAAGTAGGTTGTTTGTCCAGTCTTGGTCAAATTTACAGGATTCCTTTTTGCAGAACACCAGAAATGCCACAAAACATCGCTTTAGCCAGTAGGCTCCATATCAAGCCTATGTCTGTAAAATGTGAACATCAATAATGATCTAAAATAAAATTTCAAATTGCCTAAAACACTAACTGTGTGTGCAGCCTGGAAGGCAAATAACTGTTAGTCCCAAAAGATTGAGACTAACAATGAAACTTAAGGAAAGTTTCCAAACTTAAATGTTACACAAGTCCTGTTTATGTAACATCTTGATCAGACCAGTTTCAAAGAGCACAATGTTGCTCTTTTATCTTCAAAATATTTCAAACTGTTGGAAATTTGCACCCCCATAAAAATCTGAAATGAGTTTGAATGTGATTGATTGTTGTAATTCTCTTTATGTTGAATGAGGATGATGATATGCATACTGTGCTGAAATTGATGGACTGTGAAAATAAGTGCATTTTTTAAAAGATTCCTTACTCAACCATTTACCCCGGAGGGTTATCTATTGCTAGTGGGGGAATGATGGTCGAGACGTTGTCTCATTCCCCCACTAATAATAGTTAACCTCCATGGCTACTCCTGTGCCCACTTCCCTTTTTATCCTGTTTTTGTCTGGTTCACTCCTTTTCCTGGTCTCCTTTTTCACTTTTGTCTCAAAGGCCAATTCTTTTCTCCGTTTTTGTGCCTTCTACCCTTCTTTGAGTCCACCCTCTTCCTTCTTACAGGCCTCTTGATTTTCTACACTCCTGTTCTCACCTTTCCTGGTCTTTCCTTCTTCTGTAGTTTACTCTTTGATCTAACCATCCTACCCTTTCCACCTATTTGTTTATTTACCCCTTTTTCTCATTATAGATTTTCCCACTTCTCTTCATGGCTGTATATGGTTTTTGTTTATCCTCTTTGTCTTTTGATACTTCTACTCTATGTTGTCACATGGACTTTGCATATAATAAAGGTCCTGCCAGGATTACATATAAAACATCAGCCCCTCTTATATATTTTAAAAAAATTAATATTTCAGGTAATCAAAGAGACATTGTGATTGAACCCAACGGTCTGGTATTCATAGCATCACCCAACTTTCCTGATCCATACCCCAACAACCTAACTCAAGAATGGAGAGTCACCCTGCCTGATGGACATGGAGTGCAATTTGTGTTTGATGCCTTGTCCCTGGAACCATTTTTTGACAAGCTGCTCATTGGAACTGGGCATGATTCTTCAAGTGAAGAAAGTTTGCTTGCTGCACATAGTGGTGAATTAGGCCAGCTGAGCGACATCTTTAGTTCCAGTCAGCGCTACTGGATTCGGTTCTCAAGTGATTTCACAGTTGCCGACACTGGATTTCTGCTGGCTGTGCATGCCTTAAATTTGTCAGGTACTTGTGCAATAGACTGCTGTATGGCAGATTTTACGTACACTCTAAGAAGAGTCCAAATTTTGTCCCACATTGAGAATTGTAGGAAGATAAGATTTTCCAGTAGTTGAAATATGTTAACCCATCCCCAGCAACAATTTAAGAAGCAAAATGAAAATAGACAACCAAATCCACTTATAATTATTGTATGTGTTTATTGTATGTGTCTTAATGTGTAGATATTGAAAAAAATTTGCAGGTTAAAGGGTGGTGTAAATGAATATGTCAGTGTATGAAAGGACACAAGCTGTACCATGCAAGCTGTTTTTCCCAAAGTAATGAGAAATTTCACAAGATTGTAGCATTTATTATGCAGCAAATTATGAAACGTTTCGATGAACAGAAAAGGATATTTCTCTTCCTTTGCATGCATAATTTTTAACATTTCATTTTACTTCAACCATTTTAAAAGTGTGAAAAATTACAAAACTTTAGATGTGATTTACTTTGACTTCAGTATTTGTGCTCATTTATGTTGGTTCACAACGAAAAGTGACAAAATATGAACACGAGTGATGTACGAGGTAAAATGATGCATGACAGAACTATTAGTCATGAAATTACAATGAATACCGTAAGTATATCCTGTTTATTAGAGAGTAAGAATAAGAACTGTAGGCCTATTATATCACTTATGTCTCCTGTAGATGTGAAGTCACTGCAGTGCAGAAATATGCTAACTTTGTTCTCACAATCTATGATCTACATGTTTATGCTTTTCATGAAAATGTGCAGTTACATAATTGTGAATAACCCGCAAACGTAAAGCTGTAATCATGTTATCGTGATCACTTTGTTACATACGCCTGGACTATCTTAGTAATGTACATTATTGAGGTTCAAAGCCAATCCTGATACCTTGTGCCAGGATGTAATTATTACATAAACATAACACTGATAGGATGTTGCAACCGATAGAGCTACATGAGGTACATCAAACTTTTACACAGAATTTTGCAAAGTTGGATTGGGAAATTATCTGTGCTAATTTATGCAAAATTTATGTGAAAATCACAAACATTAAAAATTGTTTGAATTTCTTTGCCAGATGCTGGGGGCGCACCACGTCTTTGATGTGCTAGTTTCTTTTTGCCTTCCTTTTTTGGGGGGCCTTGTGCCTTTTTTTGTGCTCTTATGAAGTGCCACTGTGGACACATGCCCCTCCCCATGTATCCCACAAAATACACCTCTATTTGCATCCACAAAATCAATAAGTCAAAGAAAGAAGATGAAAATACACTACCAATTCTACAGGTATTAATTTTATGTATTGTATACATCTTTCTCCTTGTTGGTAATTTTTTTTACTTCCTATGTACAGAATACTTCATTTGCCAGGATGATGGTCACTTCATTAAGGCATATTATAAATGTGATCAATTTATCCACTGCACAGACAGAAGTGATGAGTTATCATGTGGTAAGTATGTATATTACTTGTAAGACTATCTGTACTATCACATCCTATACAGACGACCATATGAACATTAACGTGAAATGAAAAACACCTTTTTCTATGATCAAGTCAAACCTCTCGGTGGATCTTGCTTGGGTAAAGACTATTATTATCATAAAATATCTGTAAGATTGGAGAATGTTTCACCCACGCAGAAAATTTTGATGAAATTGCCCTATCCTATCTGCCTGTAGCTCTGTATTGAGAACATAATAGTGCTTTATGCGTTTCAGTACTAACATACTTTTCCCATTTTAAATGTGTGTGTACCACTTTCATTTCCAGCATTTACACTTCTTATAAACAGACAATTACCTTTAAGCCTTCCTTTAGATGTACACTGTTTTTAACAGAACGTGGAGGATATCTTACATGTCCACTCTAGGCGTGAGACTTCTTGCATGATATGGGAACAAATGAAGCCAACCCACATTGTGGCTATGGAGTGCAGGTTTTATTAGGGTGCATTATGTCCCCTTTGTCAACCAAATTTAATGTAGCTAGTCTTAAAATATGCCAAATGTAGAATAATAAGATTCCTAAACTTGGAAATTCATTTCCAGTTTGTCTTCTGGATCCTTCATTGTTCAAGTTTATGATTCCATATTACTGTATCATTTACATTTTTATTTTTCTGTGTTTTATTGGGTTGTGGACCCCTATGGAAAGCATCTGCTCTAATTAGTATGTGAAAGACACTATATGACATTGTGGAAGACCCATTTAAAAAATTGTCAAACTTCACTATGTGACATATTTGACAGTGTTTGAATGAACAAAAAAATTTCACCCTAGAACACAAAAGTTCAGACAGTTATGCTGTCACTTGTAAAATATGTACAAATAAAAAATGGCACATGAATTATTCTCGGCCAATAAAAATTCTGCAACACAGAAGTCTATGAGAGAAACTAGAATGGTCTCTCAATGATTTTTACTTATTTAAAGCACTTAATAATCATTTTGAACTAATTTTTTCAGGGCTCCATTTTTGTAGACCTTATCAAATACACTAGTAGCATGGGGAATCATGTAGCTCACATTTTTGTATGTGGAAATATCATTATATGATGCCTTTAAACCACATGAGGGGCAAACAAATATGAATGAGTGAGTATTAATCACTGAAAAGCACAAATCTTACACGAATCATATTCATATCTTCTCTTGCAGATAATGTAGCCATTCTAGAAGGCCCTGATGACTTCCATGTACAGTATTTACAAGGGTATTATATGAATACATACATATACCAGACAGTCCGTTCCCCAGAAGGGACACTCCTCCTGCTAGAATTCCTTGGTCTTACAGTCCCTTACATCTATAACTTTGACATCTATTTGGACACCAATGCAACAAGCCCGAACTCCTCATATATCGTGACATACAGTGGTGTGTACTATGGGTATAATCGAGCTTTGCTTCCACCCCTGTGGCTGACGCCTTACAACGAAGTGGCATTTTTATTTGAAGGCGATTATGGTTATTACCCAGACTACACTGCTATTCGTATAAACGTAACTGCCGTCAATCCAGCAGGTATGTAAAGTAACCTGTTCATTTTTTAATTTTAATTTTTTTTGCAGAAGGTCATTTCAATACATTCCGAGACAGAAAATAACCCGCAAATGGTTTAAAAGACAGAATTGGTAGGGTTTTAGGGCAAATTGCTAAAGTTCATTATTTTCCTTTTTTTGTACACAACTTATACAAACTGCTTAATTTTTAAACAAGTTTGGGCTATCATGAAACTACAACATGTGATATGGCCCTATGTCTAATGGCTCAATTTTTTAAAACTTGGTGTCAAAAGATGGAAGGAAAACTATGTTTTGTATTTTTTCAGTCTAAATCTAATGTTAACAATGTAACAGTAAAAGTGGTTATAGTCTCGGATCAGCGCCTTTAAATTGCTCTTTCAGGAGAGTATCATTCATTGTGCCTGTGATAAAAAAAAATGTGACAAACTTCTGTCCACCATATCTTTGAATTATTCATGTTTGATTAAACACATGGTATATCTACTTTGTACAGTAGAATATGAATTTTTTTGTGCCAAAATTGTCCCCTGTCTATGGCAATGAAATATAAAATGAACAGAAACATGAAACATACACTTTGGGATGAATTGAAAAGTTACTACATTTTTTTACTTGGTCATCAGGATTGAAGTCAAATTTTCTGTCATGCTGGCTTGGAATGTTGTAACACCTTCAAAACTTGTTCTAAATAAGGAAAATGACATACATTGCAGATTAAAGGGTAGTGACATTATTTGGAGAAGCCAAAAAATACCTCAAGAACTATATGAGTTAAAATGTATACTGATACATATACAATGGCTAGAGTGTAAGTCCAGGCTGAAAGGATCTATCTGGTATTTGTTTACTTGAGATGAAACAAGCATTAATTTACCAGTATTGAATTAATCTCAGGTCCTGAGAGAAATTGATCCAATAGAACATATAAAACACAACATATTTCACAATCACAGCATTGTGTGATGATAATTTTACAATAAAGAGGAAATATATGACTATGAAATTTTCACAGGAAAAACTTTAAAAAGTATACTTGAATCTTGGAGCATTGTGTCCTAAATGAAGGACGACTTGTACGTCCAGTCTTGCCATTTTTGTTTGATATCAATCACTTATTGTTAGTACAATGTTATATTTTTCACAGATTACTGGATGTGCGATAGTGATACACTGGAAGTTATTCCTACATCTTCTCTGTGTGACGAAAGACATGACTGTATCAGTGGAGCTGATGAAGCAAATTGTGAGTTCAAAATAAATTTATTCTTATCCCCTCGCCCGATGAAGTCGGGAGGGGATATAGAAATGCTGCCGTACGGCATCCGTCCATCCATCCGAAACACTGGTTTCCGTTCGATAACTGTAGTAATGTTTGATGGATTTTCATGAGATTTGGTATGGAGGTACATGATATCAAAATACAGCCCAAATTCGGTTTAGGAGGTTGTACAGATTTTGATGAGATTTGGTATGACAGGTACCATGATACTCAAAATACAGCCCAAGTTTCGATTTTGGAGTGTGTAGGCCAAAGGTCAAAGGTCATAGCTCAATAAATGCGAGAACTGGTAATCTAAATGTCTGGAAGCCAGACTAGTACATATGTAGCTTTGACCACAAGCTGTTAATATTAATGCAAATTCTTTGCATACTATTCTGACAAAGGTTGCTCTTAACAATCTGACAGCTTGCTGGAGGCTTGCCAGACGTATCAACAACTAATGTATGCAATTTCCATTTTTTGGTATTGAAAATTTATTCATAAGAACAGGTGAAAAAAATAACGCTGCACTAGGTTTCAGAAGAGAAAACATCCATAAATTAAAAAGAATTATTTTGAAAAAAGTATGTAGGCTACCATATCAGAAATCTAATCACTTATGGGGAAATATATAGGGCATAATTGATTTGATTATCAGGCCTGAAGTGTAGCTTGATTGGTTTTCCCAAAATATTTTTTTGTGAAATGTCCTGATTTTTTACACACTTTTCAAAATTAAGGGGTAAGAGTAGTTTTTTTTGCATAATTCTCCTGTTTATTTATTTGTAAGGAAAATACAATTATAATAAGCTTATAGCTAATTAAATTCTGCAAAAAATGATGGGAAAGTCAGCACTCCAGCTTCTTCCTATCAGATTTTATAGTCGACCAAAATATGTTTCACTCTGAAAAGGGGCTTTTTGGGGGTATTGTTTGTCAAAGAGCAATTTCTATGGGTTTCCACAAATAAAGTCTGCAGTAAACTGAAGCAAATAGAGTTTCAGTTGAAAGACTTTACTTAAAAATTAGATTTTTGTGTTCAAAAACGGTGAAATATACAGGGTTCTAGGTTGCAAAAACTGAAAATAAGGATAATTTTACCGTAGAAAAGACCTATATTCATTGATGAAAACATAATTTTCCCCATATGCTATGTTTACACACATTTGTCAGTGAAATGGTGGTCAAATCTTGATCTTGTCGTACATGTACATAGTATAAAAATACAATTTGATTAATAATAATAATAATAATGATAATGATAATGATAATGATAATGATAATGATGATAATAATAATGGGTTCTTATAGTGCGCTGTCCACACAGTATCACAGCGCTTACACATTATTATTACACCGGTCACTGGATACATTAATTTTGGATTATGCACACTTATGTCAAAGGTCAAACGTCACAGCTCATTAAATATGTAAGAATATCTAATTACAAGTTCCGTTCAATGATTTTAGTAATGTAAGACAGATTTCGATCTTCCAGTATGTATGCCAAAGGGCAAAAGTTCACACTTCATTAAATATGCATATGTATGCTATATGTACCCGGCGAGGGGATGCTACGCTTTGCATTTGAAACTTCTTTTAAAGCCCAAGTTTAGTTTTGGGGATTTTTTGTTATTTGAAAGCTTTATGCCCCAAAGTCATAACCCTGCAATAATAGATTCTGAATGTCTTTAGGATTTTTAGCTCATCCGGCCCAAAGGGCCCGATGAGCTTATGCCATGGTGTGGTGTCCGTCGTCCGTCCTTCTGTCCTTCCGTCC
>JZLH01S0555969.1:53475-69482 GCA_001188425.1 Eucidaris tribuloides
CCATTGTTTCCAGCGTGAAAGCATACTGCATTTGCACTATAATGTGGGGATTAATTAATCAAAATTTAATAAATAGTCGTAGGATTGGCAGTTTAAACAGGTGAAGTTTCTATCACCGTCCCCCATGGCCGTGCAATATCAACAATTAAGCTTCCCACATATTGATTTATGTGTTGGTACTTTGTCAGCATAATGAATTGTCAGTAAAGAACCTTGTAAAAAATGAAGTGTTCTGCTGTTTTAAATACTCTTTTTTGTACTATATGACGTTTCCAGAATACCAATTGTTCATAGAAGGTTAGAAAACAGTTGATATCAAAATTATGTCGTTCTGCAAGTGTTTAATCGTATCTTTATTGAGTGATAATCAAATCAATTCAATCAATGAAAGAATAATAAAAATTGATATAAAGAGTAATAAACTCTTCAAGAGGTTTACACATTATCCAGATTTATGAACGGCTTTCAACAGTACAGTTTTTTCTTAGCAGCAAGATGACTGAATTCACCTTGTTCAACATTTCTAATTTCAGGTCGAGCTTCATAAATGATAAAGTTTTAAGAATTGGATCAAGTAGCTATCGACGTGATAGAAACATTACCTGCATGGAAGGGTTGAAACTGAAAGGTTACACTTTTATATAAATATTAAAATTCAAGTACAAATTCTGCAATGCTTATAAGCCTAACCATCACCGCGGAGCTGTCAAATCGTTATTGATTGAACACTTCAACCGACATGGCTTGTGTATGCGTAATCACATGTTTAATATACAAGGTGGCCCAGGAAAGAAGGAACGATAATTTGCCAAAAAATGCTCAACTTTATGTAGTTTTATCTCATGGACAATTCTTTTGCGACTGGGAATGAAACCCAAATCATCAATTTTGGTCAGGTACTTTTTCATTTTAGGGCCATTTTTTTGAATTTATATTAAAGTGATAGGCTAACATTGTAGGCTTCAATTCAAAATTGTCAAGAACTTTGATATCTGAGCTACATAGTATGTTGTAAATGGACAATAAAAACACCTAGATATACAAAAGTTTGAAAGTTACACTGCCAATGGCAAGTTATACACTGAATAAACAATAAACTCGGGCGAGTTTTATTAACCCTAGGTGTACACACAGTAAGTCTATGGGAGGAAATGGGCAAGTGAATCGTGGTCAACTTACGATTTTCAATTCGATGAGAGGTTTTCGGTAACACCATGTACGTTGGAAACTCCACGTTCCGGTCAGAATGCTCTGGCCGTCGTCAGGAGAATGAGGGAGAGCGAGAAACCCTGGTATATATACCAGCAACAAGAAACAATACGATGTCAATCAAACAACAAAGGATGAAACAACAAATGTCAATCAAACACAACTGGGTCAGACCCCAAAAAACATCAAAGAAGCTAGCGGAATAAAGGAACCTTGAGGAGGAACAATGAAACAAAAACATCAAAAGAAACCTGCAGTATTAAAGGAACTGAGAAGGGAACAATGAAACAAAAAGCACGACAAACAAGTAGAAGATGCTGCAAGTATCAAAGAACGTCAAGGAATGCTAGGCTGTTGAAAGAAACACAGAAGTGTGCTGTAGGCAAGAAACAAATTATGTAATAGAGAAGGGGGAACTAAGTGAGACACAACATAATGCAAGTAAGCGCAAAAATAATTTCGTCTTTTTGCGACCAGCTTGGTCGGAATTTCATTTAGTTCCGTCTGTCTTTTTAAGTGTGAAAAGAAATATTGATTTCTTGGGGTAAATATGGATTTTCTAATTGTCATATAATGAGACATTAAAAGCACACACACCTACGCTGTAAAAACAGTGTTTAGCGAGTAACACATTCTTGTTATCACTAAGAAAACTTATTCAAAGGCCAAACGTCTTATGTAAATCATTAAACTTTGTGTCCAATCTTAAATACTAGGTGTCAATAATATGCACATTCAATTTCTATTAATACATCTTTGCTGTCACTCTCTAAGCACACTTTTTACAGTGTACTTAAATAATCATAAACATTTATCCAGACCCACAAACAGTCACAAATATAATATTATATTTGTGACCGGGATACCCTTTAAAAGTTCAAAGCTTACCTGAACCGTTGGTAATCGAAATTATCACAACGGTGATCAGTGTACTGGCCAGAAGTACTAAATATACCACGAAATGCTTCATAATCGCAGACATTAATGACAAGGGTGACCAAAAATTCCACCACATAACCTTCTTGAGATCATGAAGCACTAAATACTGGTCTGGCCAGCTGCAACATTTGAATGTGTGCTGCGTGGTTAAGATTATTTGTATTCCTCGAATCTGATTGATTGCCGTACCTTTCATTTTCTCAATACATGAACTCATTGACTTTTTACTGAACTCTTGTATATACAATGTGGTCCAGAAAAAAAAAACGGTACACCAAATTAAACGTTTTTCCTCTTTCATTATCTAAGGACTATTGTTCCCATTTATCTGATATCATGTTCTTTTCTGAGTAATACAACACTTAGATCGTCAATTTGTATTCAGTTGTTTTCATTTAATAACTCATTTATTTGATATCGTGTTCTTTTCTGAGTGGTACAACACTTAGATCGACGATTTTCATTTCAATCGTTAAACAGTGCGTTTCAACTTTTCTAGTGGTAAGGCCATAATGATCCGCCCCATTGATAGCGTCCCAATGAAATTAAACGTAACTGGCGCGCGCATTACAATTTATATAAATTCACAAAAATGGCCCTAAAATGAAAAGTATTTGACGAAAATTGATGATTTTGCGGTCATTCTAGTCGCAAAGGAATAGTCCATCAGATAAATTGTATAAAGTTGAGCATTTATTTTGGCAAATATATGGTCCCTTTTTTCTGGGCCACCTTGTATATTAAAACATGTATTACGCAAATACACAAGCCATGTCGGTTCAAGTGTTCAATCAATAACGATTTGACTGCTCCGCGGTTGATGGTTAGGCTTATAAGCATTTGCATAATACTGTACTTAAATTTTAATATTTATATAAAATTGTAACCTTTCAGTTTCACCCTTCCATGCAGGTAATGTTTCTATCACGTCGAGTGCTTGATCCAATTCGTTTAAACTTTATCATTTATGAAGCTCGACCTGAAATTAGAAATGTTTAACAAGGTGAAATTCAGTCATCTTGCTGCTAAGAAAAAACTGTACTGTTGAAAGCCGTTTCATAAATCTGGATAATGTGTAAACCTTTGAATAGTGTATTATTCTTTATATCATTTTTTTTATTATTCTTTCATTGATTGAATTGATTTGATTATTACTCAATTAAAGATAAGATTAAACACTTGCAGAACGACATAATTTCGATATCAACTGTTTTCTAACCTTCTATGAACAATTTGTATTTTGGAAACGTCACTATAGTACAAAAGAGAGTATTTTAAAACAGCAGAACACTTCGTTTTTTACAAGAGTTCTTTACTGACAATTCATTATGCTGACAAAGTACCAACACATAAATCAATATGTGGGACAATGTTAATTGTTGATATTGCACCACATGGGGACGGTGATAGAAACTTCACCTGTTTAAACTGCCAATCCTACGACTATTTATTAAATTTTGAGGTTAATTAATCCCACATTATAGTGCAAATGCAGTATGCTTTCACCTGGAAACTAATGAAATGTGGAATTCTAATGAAAGATTCTCCATCATTAACCAGTACTCTAGTTCCTCTTTTAATGTTTCGGAATACAGGCATTTTTCGTGGTGTAATTTTCATAGGCACTAACTAGGTGTTCATTCCACTTACTGCTACCAAAATGGTTAAAATAACTCAAACATAATTATGAAAGTTTGTTCAGCTGGTCGGGTAAATTTAGGGTTCTATTCAGAGGGGTGGATCGGAGGGGGGCAGGGGGAGGCGATCGCCCCACCAATGAAAATATCGGGGGGGGGGGCAAACATATCGATTTGCCCAAATTTATTGGACAACTTGAAAAATTCATATGTAATACAAGGATATGTTTTTAAAAAGCATTGGAAAGCACTATAAAACCATTAAACTTATCATAAAAATACCATCAAATATACAAAATTGTTACATTTTCGGCGCGCTCCACGCGCAAAATTCTGTATTGCAATTTGTAGACTTCTTTCACTTTTACCCCCCCCCCCCATCCGAAACAAGAATCGAAGCCCCTGGTTCTATTTCCCTTTTCATCAAAGAAAGATCAATTATAAGCTATTATTGATTTACATTGAATCAGAATTCATCACGGAGGAAGCTTGACGACAGAGAGGAAGTTCCTCTTCTTTCCCCCAAAGAATTAGCATTTCGCTTTCAAGACCGCTCGGTCACTGCGCTTGCTCGCATATTTACTTTGAACCTGCGATATTAGTACTGCAATATTGCAGATACACTCATCAAAATTTAACAATTCTGTAAAGATCTTTTTTCCTCCGAAACCTATAACCTACTAGGTGCCGCTATCAAGTGTGCGCCATTCTGCATTAATTCAAATTCATTTTCGCTATGCAGTGTGTCTCAAAAAACAATTGTGCAAGTGAAAAGCATCCTCTTTAGCAATTATAAAATACTGTTTTGACATAATGGTTAAGTCACCGTCAAGGGCAAAGTCTCAGCTTTCAAAGGTTGTTTGTTTTGTTCAGTTTGCTTGTTTGAGACATGTTTAAGTAACAACGAAAGGGTAAAATCATAAATGTGCCACTTTTACTACAGTCAATGATAGCATCAGGCCTTCTTCCCGTAAAAGTGGCACAATTGTGGTTTTACCCTTTTGCAGTTAACTAAACATATCTCGAGATTGAAACAATTGAACGAAATAAACAGCATTTGCAAGTTTGTGCGTATGTTAGTGTGTCATGTCACGTCCATTTCTCCCCATAGATTATTGTGTTATGTTTTGTAGTAGAATGCATGCATACGTAATACCTGGCAACTGGCAGCATAATTTTTCAAAGTTTTGTATTCTAGGATACAATATTTGTCAATTTAAGCAGGATTATGTAGCTGAGGTATCACATTTTTGTTTAATAAATTTAAGCTACACAAAGTCAAATAGTGTCTTTATAGTATCAACAACAACAAAACAAACCAAAATGCGTTATGAAGAGTTGTTTAAGCGCAAGTGGGGTGTGTATTTACATCATGTGTGTGGTCTGTGTGTGTATGTATGTGTGCATGTGTGTGTGTGTGTGTGTGTGTGTGTGTGTGTGTGTGTGTGTGTGTGTGTGTGTGTGTGTGTGTGTGTGTGTGTGTGTGTGTGTGTGTGTGTGTGTGTGTGTGTGTGTGTGTGTGTGTGCGTGTGTGTGCGTGCGTGTGTGTGTGTGTGTGTGAAAACGGAACCCCAATAAAAAAGCAATTCACATTTAGGCAGAAATGGCCAGTCATTCAAAATCGGTTAGACTATTGGTTTGGATCTGCAAGTCTTCAAAAGTATAAGTCTGATATTTTCACTTCCATCACACCAGATCATTCTGGAATTTTTTTACAACTTCGAAATCTAGCCGAGACTTTTAACTTTGGTAAATCGTATTGGAAATTTAACAACAGTCTGTGTGCAGATAAACAATTCGTGGATAAGTTTAGTGAAAAAATAATTGAGCTGAAGGAACAGTGGAAACCTACAATATGTAACAAATTACTATTGTGGGATTTTCTAAAAATGAAAATGAGGGAATTCATTATTGGCTTTTCAAAGGAAAAGGCAAAGCATAGGAGATGTGAAATCGAAAAATTAGAGAAGGAAATTAATTTGTTAGAAAATCAGCTATTAGGTACACCTTTAAAGTTCATAGTTGATGAAATTGAAGAAAAAAAAATTAAATAAGATTCATGACTATTCTTGACAAGGTTTAAAAAATCGATCAAGAGCCGAGTGGTTTGAAGAAGGTGAAAGTCATACACAATATTTTGAACAGTTACTGAAGTCGAACAAGAGGAAGCGTGTAATACAACACATATTTAATCAAGATGGGCAAGTAACAAGGGACACAGACGGGATATTGAAAACTATTAAATCCTATTATGAAAATGTGTATTCAAAAAGAGATGTAAATGAGGACAACGACATGGTATTTCTTTCTAACACTCCAAAATTAAGTCCAGAAAATCGGGATCCATATGAAGGTAAAGTTACTAGAAATGAATGTTTTAATGTTTTAAAAGAAATGAAATGTAACAAATCCCCTGGGAATGATGGTTTTACTGTTGAAATTTACCTTACGTTTTGGCCACCCCTAGGGGGAATTTTAGTGGAGGCTTTACATGAGCATATGACCGGGGGGGGGGGGGGAATTATCTACGTCGCAAAAGCAGGGTGTAATTACACTATTAGAAAAGGAAGGTAAGAATCCATTGTATATTTAAAATTACAGGCCAATAACATTGTTGAATGTTGACTATAAAATTTTGTCTAAAGTATTAGCAAAAAGGACCAAAGAGGTTTTAGGTGAGGTAATTCACTATGATCAAGTAGGATATATTAAGAACAGAAATATTGGCGAAGCGGTAAGATTAATAGATATGTTATTTCACTCACTAAATCAAACTAATGGATTCTTGGTCACAGTTGATTTTGATAAAGCTTTTGACTCAGTTGCTCATGACTTTTTATTCAGAGTTATGAAATTATTTGGATTTGGGAATATGTTTTGTTCTTGGGTTAAGTTGTTCTACACAGGAATAAGTAGTTGTGTTATGAATGGGGGACGTTCAACCGGTTATTTTTACATACAGCGAGGAGTACGGCAAGGTGATCCATTGTCACCATATTTGTTTTTAATAGTTATTGAAATTTTGGCGCAGACAATAAAAAGAGATACTATTTAAGGTGTTTGTTTTGGGGAACATGAAGTAAGACAGATACTTTATGAGGATGATATTTGTAAAAGATAAGGACTATGTTATTAAACTACAATCCATTTTCGAAGAATTTGGAAAAATTAGTGGACTTATAGTTAACAAAGGAAAAACAATTTTTTATTGTTAGGCAAACGGGATGAAACACCTGAAATGCCACTTTTCGTTACTCTTGTTAATGAAGTAAAAATTTTGGGTGTTTATTTCTCATTAGATATTAGAGTGAAAGATGATTTGAATTATAAAGAAATATTAAGCAAGATAAAAAAAAAGGGCTGTTAGCATGGTGGAAAGAACGAGACTTAACACTAATGGGAAAGATACATTTATAAAAAATATGCAATGTCAAAATTGAATTATGTTTCGTCACTTCTATCTATCCCTCAGTTGATATTTAATGAAGTAGAAAAAAATCACCTTTGAGTTTTTATGGAGGGGAAAAGACCGCATAAGGAGGAAATTAATGTATCAGGATTATGCAAACGGGGGATTAAGAATGATAAATTTTAAATTGTCGGTCAAAACACAGCGGATAATGTGGTTAAAGCGTTTGTTATATGGGAAAAAAGATACTGGCTGGAAAATGTATTTTGACTACTGTTTTAGATCAGTGGGAGGAAGATTTCTGTTTTATGTGACTATGAGTCGTCAAAATTAAAATTGACAGGTCCACCATTTTATATAGAAATGGTGGAAGCCTGGCAGGACGTGGATAGATTTAGGTTTACAGAAAATGAAGGTGTCAACCCAATACTTTTTAATAACAGAAATATATGTCTTAGGGGGTGAAATGATATTTGATGGGGATCTCTATGAGGCAGGTATCTGTAAAGTTGATGATTGATTAGATAACGGTCAGATGAAGCCCATGACTCACTTTAAAAGTCTTGGGGTCAAAAGGAATAGTTTTTCTCGAATAATGGATATTTTTATGTTATTCCACCAAGGTGGAGATCTACAACATTATTAAAATTTCAACAAGTTGATCTAACAAACTTTAACATAATTTTAAATATTTTTGGTCAACGAATCAATTTTCAAGGTATTAAATCAAGAAAAAATTATGAGGTGTTTGTTAAAGATTTACAACTGTCATACAATTTACAAATTTAAGATGGGCACAACGATTTTGACTTTACCGATAAGGAAAAAAGTGAATTGTTTGTTAGCTTGAGAAGCACTACACCTGGAACGTTTTAAATCCCGATGCACTTAGCTGTCTGACTATAGTTTAGAACTAAAGTGCCGTGTTAGTAGGAAGGGCAGGGGAGTAGGTGCATACATAAAGTCTTCTAAAGACTAAACGAGAATAAATGACTTTAACGCTTACTGTGCAGAATCACTGTGGCTTAGAGTGAACTTAAACAAAATTCTCGTAGTAGGCATTGTATATCGAAAACCTAGTAGCGATATAAATGAATTTATAAATGATATGAATTTATTACTTACAAAGATGAAGATTGATAAACATTCAGTTGTTATACTTGGTGATTTTAATGTCAATCTTTTATCTGAAGATGAGAAATGTCCAGCTTTATTAGATATGATGGAATGTTATGGACTACATCAAATCATTGAAGTTCCTACGAGTATCACGAAGTCAAGTAAAACTTTAATTGATCACATTTATACAAATATTGCTATTTTCAAGCGGGTTGTATTGAGTTCGATGTGTCAGATCATTTCCCAGTATATGTATTATTATAAATGGTGAACAATTATACTTTACAACAAAAGGAAATCAAGTGTAGAAACTATAATCACTATAAACCGCATCATTTTCGTCGTGACTTATAGAATGCGAACTGGAGTAATGTTTATGAAACAAAAAATGCAAATGAAGCTTATGGATATTTTTTTCCGGATTTTCAATGGGGTGTGTGATAAGCATGCTCCACTACAGTCAAGGCATATTAGAGATAAGAGAACTAAAAATTCGTGGATTACACCCACGATTAAAAAATAATAAAAAGAAATATACATTATTCTTAAAAGTTTTAAAGTCAAATTATGATACGGATATATTTAACGAGTATAAAAAATATCGAAATTATTTGACAAATTTGCCGAGGAGTTCTAAAAGAAAGTATTATTCTGATATATTTCAGAAGGATAAAGATTCTCTCAAGAGAACTTGGGAACATATAAATGAATTATTAAATAAAACGCACATGAATGGTGATTGTAAAATTTCGGAATTGAAAATAAACAAAGATGAGGACTGCGTCGAAGTTGTAACATCACCGGCTGAAATATTTAATGTGTTTAATAAGTTTTTTGCTCATGTAGGACAAATTTGGCGAATGAAATAAATCCCACGCCTGTGAAATTTGACCATTACTTGAGTGACTGTAATGGAAATTCATTCTTTTGGTTACCAATCACAAAATTTGAAATTCTGGATTTAATACATAGTTTAGATAGAAATAAAGCGAGTGGATATGATGAAGTACCTGTGAAGCTTCTCCAAGAAGGTGCAGAATATGAGTGTGAACCATTGTGTTATATATTTAAAATGCCATTATCAACCTGAATATTTCCAGATGATCTTAAAATTGCTAAAGTCATCCCTTTGTTTAAAAAGGGCGAGAAAGATAAGCCTAGTAATTACAGGCCCAGTTCAGTTCTCTTAATTGTCAGTAAAATATTTGAAAAATTAGTAAATGATCGATTGATAAAGTTTTTAGAAAACAATTATGTATTGCTTGAACATCAGTATGGATTCAGACAAGGATACAGCACTAAACATTTTTTTGTGAATTTAATGGATCAAATTTCTGAATGAGTTAATAACAAACAAGTGACACTTGGTGTATTTTTAGATTTTGCTAAAGCATTTGACACGATTAATCATGATATTCTTTTACAAAAACTGCATCATTATGAGGTACGTGGTATTCCACTCAAATGGTTTAGCAATTATCTCTTGAATCGAAAGCAATACGTACCTTATGACGGATCAAATTTAAAAAAGAGGATATTTTATATGGTGTTCCTCAGGGCTCCAAAATCTTCGTAATATTTCCACTTTAGACTTTTTGCTGACGACTCAAACTTCTTCGATACTTTTGATTCAGGATTGCACGATATTAATTTAACAGAAAGTATTGAGAATCTGTTCCATGTAATTCAGTGGTGTGATGCAAATAAACTTACAATTAATCATGATAAGACGAAATATGTGCTATAATAGAAGATTTTGTATTAATGTGCAAGGAGATTTGGATATAGAAGGAAATATCCTGCAAAAAGGGACTTGTGCAAACTTTATTGGAATAAACATTGACGAGAATTTAACATGGAAATATCATATTGATCAAATTTGTAAAACAAAATTAGAAAAGATGTTGGCATTGTATATAAATACGCCATTTTGTAACAAGACAAGTTTTGATGATGATATACAATGCATTTATTCTACCACATATTACGTACGTCATTGAAGTATGATGTGGTACCTGTACTACGTATCTAAATCAAATATTACTTGTACAAAACGAGCTGTTCGTGCCATAACATTTAAGAATCACATGGAACATTCAATGTAAAATACTTGACTTCTATCAATTATATCACTTCATGATTTGTACGTATATGTACAGTATGACCTAATTCATGGTCACACACCAGATGATTTGTCATTATATTGTTCACACGTTGATCATTGTTATGAAACCAGACAAAAAATTATAAAAAGATCTAGGAATCTGGTTTGTAAAAACAAACGTAGGAAAGCAATGTATCTCACATTCAGGTCCCATAAATTGGAATCTGCTAGAGAACGATATTAGAAATAGTCCGTCAAGGAACACTTTTCGTAGAAAATTAAAACTAAAACTTCTTGAAGATTATAAATGTCATGATTAATGTTTAATTCAATATAATTATTTAATGTATATAGTGTAAATATGTTCATTTTTCGACAATATGTTTTATGGGACTAACTTAGATTAGCATATTCATGCTATTATTTAGCTCTCAAAGTATCACACGGCTTGGTTTTTATATGTATACCTTCTGTAAATGTTTCTATTTCTTTTCTTTTTTTCATTATGTATATGTAAATATTGTATATTGTATATTATTCATTGCAGTTTGATATCAAATTCATTAAAAATTCATTTTAAAAAATTATTAAGTTAGAAAACAACGAGAATTTCAATTTATGCTACTACATAGAGCGATTTATACTAAAGAACAGCTCTTAAGGTTTGGTTTTGTGGCAGATAATTTATGCTCATTTTGTCAACGAGAAACAGAAACATATTCACATTTATTTTTACAGTGTGATAAGATCAAAGAAATTTGGGGATTTATCATTAAACAATATAAGTTAGTTTAATTAAGGAATAAGGAATGGCAAGACATTTTTGTGGGATTGTCAGGTACATCAAATAGGATTAAGTGTGTGAACACTCTGATAATTTTAGTGAAATGTACAATTTTCAAATCTAGAAGTGAAGGTGTATTACCCTCCAGGGTTAAGATATGAAAAATTATCGCAGATTTTATTGAAGAGGAAAAGAAATTATCAATTAAAGCAGGAAAGTTGGAGAAGCACTTTAAGAAATGGGAACATTTAAGCTAGATCATGAGCAACAAGGGATTCTACCCTAACATTTCTTGTGGTTTTTCGTGGTTAGAACGCTTAGATTCTCCTCTCCACTCATACATACATATCTAAACACTACACAAAAAATAGGTTCCCACTTTTTGAAAATTTCATAACTTTTGAACGAAATGGTTTTGAGCAGAATAATTTGGCAGGGGGTTTCTGCACTCATTGACTAACTTCTGTGTAAAAACGTGATTGATCCGTCAAGTCATGCATGAGTGAGCACGTAATAAAGGCAAAAATGTCGCTTTTCAAAAGTCACAAGGGTCATTTTGAGGGATTTGTGATGCAGGATTTTGACAATTCTGTTTCTGTTGAATGATTAAGCGCTGTTTATGTTAATCAGCTATCGTTTGACCCCCTAAAAATTCTTTTGGCACTTTTCGCATATTTACGCTTCAGTGAGCTCAATTTAACAATTTCCACTCATCCTCAATTTTGAAATTGTCAAATCCATTAAGTTTATTGAAAAAATTGAAATCCGATATTTTTCAGCAAAGTGTATCTTTACACGTTGTATGGACATAAGAGGTTGTAACCATGTCAGGGTTAGTGAGCACACTTTATAAATAAAGCAAAAATACCATTATTTACCATTATTTTGGCATAAGAGATGACTCCTGTGACTTTTGAAAAGTGACGTTTTTGCCCTTAATGCATGCTCACTCATGCATGGCTTAACGGACTAATCTTGTTTTCACACAGAGGTTAGTCAAGGAGTGTGGAAATATTCCTGCCAAGTTATTTTGCTAAAACTTATTTCATTAAAAAGTTATGGTATTTTGAACAAGGGGGAACTTACTTTTTGTGTAGTGTTTATATAATCCACATATGATTAATGCAAAACACCATGGTAAGAGTGCTCAACTACACATATGCATAGGAGCTATCTATATATATCTATATATATAGATATATTCCTTTTCTGCTTAATTTAGTATTACATGTGCATTTCCTTTCACAGTATAAGCCATTTAGGACAGGAAGGCAAGCAGGTGCTATGCAGTGTGTTAGAGTCTGTCTGTGCGTATGGGTGTATGTAGGTATGTGTGTGTATGTGTATGTCTGTGTGTATGTTAGGATGTTCGTGTACGTTTGTGTTCTTGGGTGATGTTGATGCGTGAGTTGTGTACGTGTTGGTGGGGCAGGGGTGGTATGGGGTAGGTAATGGGGTGGGGATGGTGTGGGGTAGGTAATGGGGAGGACAATTAGAGTAGGTATGGATAGGTAGATTTTTTTTGTAAGTTAATGAGATAGGGCCGGATTGTGTTTTTTTTATATTTTAATCTATTCCATTTTTAAAAAACATCTGTATATTTTAGTTACCAAGAAACTGCAACAAATCGTGTTTTTTTTCACATATTCCAAATGATTGTGTAATTGTTATTTTCAAAATGAATATAAACATTTGTGTATTTTGTTTTGTTCTGTTTTTGGTGTTGCTGCGGATATGGAATGAAATAAATATTGAAAAACAAAAAGTAGTAGTGTGTGTGTGTGTGTGTGTGTGTGTGTGTGTGTGTGTGTGTGTGTGTGTGTGTGTGTGTGTGTGTGTGTGTGTGTGTGTGTGTGTGTGTGTGTGTGTGTGTGTGTGTGTGTGTGTGTGTTTGTGCGCGCGCGCGTGTACCAAATGTTGCAATATATATAATTCCTTTCAACACATTATTGGGTGCAAAGATGTACTCCTTATTGCTCGTGTTACATTACAAAAGTGCAAACCTAAGTCCCTTGTTTATTCCCTTCGTTCTTTCTTTCTATTCTTTTTTATTTCCCTTGTTTTTATTAATAAGGTAATCAAATATATGGATTCATTTTATGATCAGGCAGTAGACATACAATGATATTATTACTACGCGGCACAATCTGTTTCTTAACCCTTTGAATACGATAATTTTTGTTTATAACACGCATTTCACATAGTCCCCAGCCTAGTCCTGAATAGGACTAGTAGTTTCATAATTAATTGTTTGTGTGTTTATAAACGAAGTTTAATTTGATACTAAAAAAAAGTACGCGTTTAACAGGGACACTTACGCCGTAATATCTTTTGGTGCATGAAATGATAACAACTTGAACAAAATGTTATTAAGTGTCTAATGTTTGAACGAGTAAATGCATGGTATGGTCAGTGGCGTATCTAGGGATTATGGCGCCCGGGGCAAACAATGAAATTGCCCCCCCCCATCTTCTCCCCCGCCTAAACGTATTGACGTACCAGCGAACAGAGCGAGCTAGCGGTAGATTGTCTTTGCCATTGTAACCATCCAAAAAGCAATTTCCTGTGCATTTGATCCACAGAAAATTTTGCGAGGAATACTGAAATTGAGCGATATGTACATTTTTTTTTTCAATCCAGGAGATTGATAAATGGTATTCACTACTTCTCAAATGATGTACAAAATTAGGAAACATTTGAACCTTGGCAAAATGCTATTCTATACATTTTATCGTATATTGCGGCGCAGAAGAGGTTGATTAAACTTATAGTATCAAGCAAGGCACCTATAATTACAACTGTGTAAAAATTGTGAATTTTGCAATTGCATAGAAATTTGGATGTGAAATTACGAAATCGTGAAAGAGGGAGGGAGCAGACCGACCGAGCTTTAGAAAATTTTCGTATTTTTCACCCACCATTTTTGTTATGCATTGTACCTCACCAACTGGGAAGGAAGGGGCACATAATCTTTAAGGATCATAATTTGTCTTCCTTCTCTCCATTTTCTCTTTTTCTCTTTTGCGTTTTTACGCCCCGTTTAAAGTGGTGCCCTTAGATACGTCACTGGGTATGGTATAAGTGTTTGTCTATAATATCACCAATGAGCTAACAAAGACTTTGCACCGACAGGGGCGTAACAGGTGTCTGTTATCAGAAGGGGCAGAGCCAAAAATTATCCGGTAATTTATTCCTAAGCGGGTGTTCATCCGCGGCCAAATCCTGGGTCCAAATCTATCTCGTCACACCGCGCTGAAAAGTCGCTCAGCGATGGGGGGGCGCTGGGCGGGAGGTGAGGGTGACCAAAAATTTTCAATTTCTCAAATGTAAATTTTTCGCCGTCAGAGCCCAAACAGTCAATCACAGGGGGGCGTGCTCGCAAAAAATGTCTCATTCATCCAAAAATTTGAAACACCTTCATTTCCCGTGGTTGGCTGATTTTCCCCACTCAATACCTTATCAGGGCAGTCTGGCCTCCCCCCCCCCCGCCTCTACGTCCACTGATGCACACCAGGCCAAAACACGATTTTATCATTTATAAGATTCAATTATTAATGTACTTTTATCGTTGCAACACTGCCCATGTGTAGGCGAGTAGCAGAAGTGACGTTACCACGACCTTTTTTTAAACAGGGAGCGAAAGAGATCTTTGCTTTTTCTGTTCGTTTATAAATTTCTGACCGACGAAATTGTGTGCTAAAAGGGAGGATTTTCAACTGACACGATCTTTGACCCTCTTATTCTAAACACAACATAAAAGTTAACCTGTGGGACTACTATAAGGGTTAAACAATGACCACTTCATCCAATTCATCACTACGTTCGCCCGCGGGATCCTCAGTCGTCGGATCTAGCCAAATGCCGCCAATAAAAGAAATTCTGAAGACCTACGAATACAAGGGAGTACAAATGTCTCTCTTGTTGACACCGGAAGTTATGGAGGCTATCTACCAATTAGACGTGAGAGAAGATGACGTCATACTCGCCTCGTATCCTAAATATGGTAAGACTGCCAGATTTATAATATTAAACAAATGTCATAACAATGTTAATAGATTGGTAAGGGTACAATGGTCATTGATATAAATACCATTGCATCTGGTCGTATTTCTGTTTGTTTGTATGTATGTTTGTTTGTTAAAGGAATTTATATGAATTTACTTGATTTGTAATAAAGGGCATTGAGACGATAACGAATTGTCACATTTTTAGTCTCCTGTTAATAGGCTACTTTAGAAACTCCAAGATAACATTCATGATCGTTTTATCCTACTATGGGAAGTTAATATAATTATGGTCAGCTAGGGTGAATTCTTTGTGACTAAAACAGAGGAAAATGTCTTTCTTACGAGACGCAGAAATATGTCCAATATGACACGCGACTATTTTGTTCTATTTTATATGGAAATGATAACTTTTTCTCAATTTCCAATTATCACAATAACCTTCTGCTAGTACTATAACCTGAATGGACAACAAATCTTGTGTTGTCATTTGTTTGGACAGCAAATTGAAAATTGTTGTAAATTTATATTTGTTTTATACGGGATCGCCCATGGGCAGGCGCGGTTCTGGAGCAAAAACTTGAGGTCATCCAAGCCGCCGAAAAGTCGCTCAGCGGGGGGGGGGGGGGGAGGGGGCAGGGGACGAGAAATTTTCACTCTAACTCCAAGGTCCAAAATTTTTTTACGATCAACTCAGTCGCCGAAAAGTCGCTCAGCGGGGAAGGGGGATTTCATCTAACAATTACAAAGGCACGCCAAAGGGGGATGTTTATTAATATTTCAATAATTGTAAACCAGTTTT
>JZLH01S0556013.1:4518-14644 GCA_001188425.1 Eucidaris tribuloides
CCAATTTATGCTTAGGCCTCTGGATACAATACCAAATGCGCAAGCGCCGATTATGTACGACAACCGGCGACCGTATCCGGTCCCTCTGCGAGAGATAAGGCGACCCGTCACTCATACCTAAATGGCCGCCATCATGAACGATACAGCTATGGCTATGGTATTCGTGCGAAGAAATTTTTTAGACACTGTAAACACTGTTGACGGAAATTCCTGGATGTCATTCGCAATTAATTAAACTGTTAGTCAAGTAGGAATACGCGAAAATTAATCTTCAGAAAATAAACTGACACGTCTGATACAGGTAATTACAGTATTTTACACGCAAACTTGCTTTTATACCATATTTCGTCGTGAGGAAACGCACTTTTGTTGCACTGTTTAGATGTGTGTGGGTCTATGGAAAGTGTGTGTTACAGCGATTCGGTAGTGTGTGTCGATTGCAAACTGTGTGTGGGGCTAAGGCGGTTGTTAGTGCGTTCGTGACCCGTACCCGTAAACGTTATGTGACTGTAGTAGGCGTGCATGCTGTAGTGTAGGGCGGTTGTTGCTGTTGCTTGTGCGCGTAAATATGAACAGTTTCAAGGAAGCTTGTTTGTGTGTTTACTTGCTCGTTCAGTTTCATAATGGAGTCGTTTACATGAAAATTTAATAAAATTCATGGAAGACACATTTTTTCCCTCAAGAATGTGTTGGTTTGCATTGCAATGAAAATGCAGTAAAAAATGTTAATTGTAGTCACATGAGTGAGTGATGTAAACTGGAAATTTTGAGGGACATGTCTGAAATAATGGACAAGCTTAAACTGAGTGATGGGACCATTTTATGCACTGAAAATTTAACATCAAAGTGACGTTTAATTCAACTTGTATCATGATGTCAGACCTGCATGATCCAAGGTTAAATAAAATGTTTTACTGCATCAATTCAAAGACAAAGTGCATGGAAAAGGAGATAATTGTAGCAGGTTTACATGGCTATGCACTGTGGGCCTAAATCTGCGCACCCTAACTATTAAACAAAGAAAAATTACATGCAAATCAATAAAAAGTTAGATTCTGATGTTTCTCATATAATGACGCATATTTGAGGAATAACACTGCATGAAAATTATACAAAAAAAAATCACTTTTATGGTATTTTGGAGACGATTTTGTCAATGCGTCACTCGACTCGGTCGCGTAAGCACGGGTTCCTTAATCTGCGCACACGTGCATTGACATGGTCTATGTAACTTGTGCGAAACGGTGATTTGCGTGAGCGCATCAACAAATATCGAATTTTGGGAAAACTGCGTGCAAATTTTCAAAAAACAGCGATCAATTGTGAATGATTAAATTTCATTTACTATACCTTTTAAGGCTTTATACCAATTAAATGATGATTTGAGTGTGAATTTGTGGTTTTGCAGAATTATGACCCGCGCAGATTTAGGGCACCTGACCATAGTAGTGGTATGGTTGGATGTATGTATCATGAGAGGTTGTATTTCCGGACGGGTTGAGTACCCGGACCACAGCGCGCAGGCATAGTAGAGGCGCCGAGTTACGCGTCGGAACGTTATCGCGCAAGTTTGCAACAGAACACGGGTATTGCAGATCATGTTTTCTTCGCATTGAATCCGATTGTCTTATGAAAATACGATAGTTGATCATTTGAAAATTACGTTTTTGGCAACTATCTGAAAAAAATTCAAAAATTAAGTGTCCGGTTACTCAAGTCCCCATCCTACTGTGGTCCTAAGTCTGCGCACCCTACATTTCACACTGAAAAATTACATGCAAATCAATAAAAATTTACCGAATGATGTTTCTCACATAATGACGCATATCTGAGGAATAACATTGCATGAAAATTGTACGAAAAAAACTCACTTATATTTTGGGACGATTTTGTCAATGTGTCACTCGACTCGGTAGCATAAAAACGGGTTCCTTAAATCTGCGCACATGTGCATTGTCTATGTAACTTTCGCGAAACGTTGGATTGCGTGAGTGCATCAACAAATATCAAATTTCGGGAAAACTGTGCGCAAATTTTTCAAGAACAGTGATCAATTGTGAATGATTATTTCATTTAGTATACCTTTATACCAATTAAATGATTATTTGAGTGTGAATTTGTGGTTTTGCAGAATTAGGACCTGCGCAGATTTAGGACACTTGACCATACTACTCATCGACCGCCTAACATCAATCACACCGTACATGTATCTCGCAAAATGTTATGTTAGTTTTACCTAAATTTTCTCACACTTGGGTGGAAAATGGTGCAGATTCACTTTCCGGGCTCAGATTGCTACCTTCTTTCGAACGCATAACGTTAGAAATGTTGGCGGCGACATCAAGTGAAGTTTTTCACGAAGCCCGCTGCGAGCTCGTTTTTTAAATCGACCGCCTACTGCCCATTGATTTCACACTGAGAGTGTGAGTTTTTTTTCTTTCAGGATATGTTGCAAAAGCATTTTTCAAATGCTCAGTATTGAGTTTTTCATGAAAAATCATGATTTATGAGAGAAAAAATGAAATCTGTGTCCTTAGATTCCATTTGCAACTTTGCACGATAGTTCCTGTCGCGTGTAGCGTCGTTCAAATGCGCCGCGTCTGGGTACTCAACTCGTTTGGCATTACAACGTGCGTCACAGTCAATGGCAAAACGTGTGTATTAACATTGATTGATGCGCAAGATTTTTCTTAATTTCCGTTAATTTTGTACATGTTTCCTGCTCATTTCTCTTGGTTGTGGGCTTGTTTGAGTATTGTGGCGTATACACTTAGACCTATGCGTATTTTTCGAATTTTTACGCAAGAAGGCCAGTGCGTGAGGTAGGTCGGTTTAAAAAAACGGTGGTCGATGAGTAGTAGACTTACCATACTAGTATGAGAGGTTGTATTTCCGGACGGGTTGAGTACCCAGACACCGCGCATTAGAATGGCGCTTTACGCATCAGGGAACTATCGCGCGAACTTGCAAACAGAACCCGGGGACGCAGCAACTATTTTTCTTCCCATAAATCTTGATTTTGAGTGAAAATACTGAAATTGATCATTTGAAAATTGTTTTTTTGGCAACATATCCAGAAAAATTGTGAAAATTAGGTGTCCGGATACTCAACTCCCCCACCCTACTAGGACTCTGTCTGAGTTGTGATTGTGACAATCAGCAATGTAGGTGGGTCCGAGTGTGTAACTCACACGTGAACAAAACGATAATTTGCCTTTGTAATTTTGTGATAACTTGAATGATTTTAAATAGGTCTATCGTTGAGATCTAGATTTGTAATTTAAATTTTTTTTTTAAAGCCACCTCTACAGTCGGGTCTGCTGGGCCCTGGCCTCTGTCTGGGATCTAGATGTGGTAGGTAGCAGTGGTATCGCTATCAAGGAGGCATCAAGCAGATAGATTTGCAACAAACAATTGATTTAAGCAGTTGCTGGGTTAGGTTGTTTGTACCAATACCAAGGCTTCAGGTGCTTTGGTGTCTTTGATGATCGATGTTCCAAGCTGCCAACTTCATAGGAAGAGCTGAAGATGAGTTTGGATATTTGATTAACGTTTGCAAAAATGTCTCTTGTTTTTCAGTTAAACAGTAGATTTTAGGCCCTACATTTTTTTTTGCCCTGAAGAGGCTGAAGTATTAAAGCATGATGATTGAAAACAAATAATGTAAGAAAATTTGTTTCCAAACTTGAAGTTGTATTTTGTGAGAAATGTTGGAAATCATACCCTCTTTTTATTCCAGTTTTGACACTTTCTGATCAATTTCGACAAGTAAATGATCTTCAAAAGTTCCAATACATTAAAGAGAATACACAGTACTGGTTGATGATGGAAAATCTTTCATCAAAATTTCACATTTCCATATTTTCCAGGTGAGAGTAAATTACATTTGCATTATAATGTGGGACTAATTCACTTCATATGCAATAAAAAGTTGAGGAATTGGCAGTTTGATTACCCGACGGAGTAGGCTCCGTTGCTGCATTGTGTATGGCAACAATTAACATAGTCCCACATATAGATTTCTGTGTTAGTTCTTTGTCAGCAGTGGGGATTTGGATAACAGATATGTCCAAAATGATGTGTTCTGTTGTTTTCAACTACTCTCTCCTGTACTATAGTGAAATTTTTAGAAATACCAGAGGTTTGAAAGCAGTTGATATTAAAATGTTGATTGTTCTGCAAGTATATCAACCCAGTACTGTATTCTCTTTATCTTTTATAAATTTTGTGACCATGATGTGCCAAGACTATTTTATCTATGAATTTTGGCAGTTTTCTTCTTACAGCTGCCTCTTGACTCACATTGTGTGCTCTCCAGCTCTTAATGCTCATTGGTGCCCAGCAAAAAAGTAATTTATAAGGAATACACTTTCTGGTTTGATGATGCGAAAATCTTTCATCAAAATTTCATTTCATTAGTTCAGGTGAGGAGTTAGAATTATACATGTTGCCATTTAGTAATGTGGGACTAATTCACTTTAATTATGCATAAAAAAGTTTGAGGGATGCAGTTGAATAACCGACTGAGTTCAACTCAGTTGCTGCAGTGTGAATGGCATAGTCCCACTCCCACATATTGATTTCTGTGTTAGTACTTTGTCAGCAGTGGGGATTTGTGTAGCAGATTTTTAAAAAGGAAGCGTTCTGTTGTTTTCAACTATTCTCTCCTTAGTCCTTACTATAGTGACATTTTGTAGAATACCATCTGTTCACAGAAGGTTTGAAAGCAGCTGATATCAAAATGATGTTGTTCTGCAAGTAATTAACCAGTACTGTGTATTCTCTTTAAAGCATTTCTTCCTTTGAAACTGGCGAGTAATCAAACAGAAATCTATTGTCTGCCCATCTGTAAGGAAGATCCATGCATAACATAATTTTTGAGAGGCTGCTTCAAACATTGTTAAAAAAAAAATGGAACTCCATCTCTTTCCTTGGATTTGGAACTGTTCATATGTATGTATTTACGTGCACAGCTAACAACTGCAGGGATCTTTTTCATACACTGATGTGAAGAAATGTATTTAAATTTAGCACTAAGAGAAAATAAGAAAATTGAGTTATTACCTTATTGGTAAAGATTGATATTTCACATACATGTAATGTGCTTCTAACTTTCTAAGTGATTTACACATACATACGTTTTGGTGTTGCACAAAGTTCTGCACATCCTGAAATTGCAAAATTCTTGATCTTTGTAGTAAAAGGTGGGACTCTGTTCATGTTCATGATACTGTAAATTCTGCATGATTTCTCATGTACAGATATAGACATGCAGCCTACAGACACAGACACACATACATACATACTGTACAGTGGTACTTCTGGATGTTCTCACTTTCTGCTCTTCATAAGATGATAATCACATGTTGTACATGGGGACTTGTAGTTGAATTGTAGTTGACACGTGACCTTCCATTAACTAAGTGCTAGTGGGATAGTGCCAACAAATTTTAGAACACTACACATTGTCTGCAGGCTGCAACCAGTATGGAATGTGTCCTTGGCAGTGTGTCTGCAGGGAGGTGTGTGTCTGTCTGGAGGAATACATATTGTGTTTGTAATCACAAACAATGTGCAGTGAATTATTGGGCAGTACTACTGCTGTTTTCGTTCCTGTCAGTAAAATACTGCCAATTAGATATCTGTCTCACTGAATCACTGAAACCTGTTGTGTTGTTGTTGTACTGGTAGATCAGAGATGTGGCCATGGAGAATTAAAAAAAAATTGCCATGTCATGTTCATTTTGATGATATATGAAGTTGTGCAGTGTATTTTTTTTGTCATTCATTCTGAGTATTATTTAGATGAATAATTTATCAAATATCAATATCCAATCATTCCACATTTCCAATTATAATTTGGGTTACATCCAGCCTGCCTTATTTCATTGAATCAGCCATGAATCAGTACTCTCACTGTGTATTCAGTATTTGTTCAGTGTTGCTTGATCACATTTCATAATCCTAATACCACCAAGCACTAGGCACGGGTTTTCCACTTTTTCAGATATTGATACTAAAATTAATTTACAAATCTAAACAGAAACCTCAAATTAGTTGAAATCTTAAACATGTAAAGTATGCAGTTACATCTTCCAAAAGGGAACAGAAATATGTGGAATTCTGTGTTCCCTTAAATTTGCTTTCTGGCTTTCTTTCCCCAAAGGGGCAGTATCAAAAGATGTGAGTGTGGAGCTGGAGCCCTGTACACATAATATGAAATTTTCATTTCAAGTTTGTGCTTAACATTTAAGTTTCACTGTCTTCATTAACAGTATATGCTGATTCAGGCATAGCAGCAAATTCTGTCTTGAAGTATAAGTGATGCTGAATATTTTTGCTGTGGTTTTCATGTTATGTTTTACAACCACAGAAATGTTCACTTCCTGATAGAGTAACTTATACTAAGCCAGGGCTCGACACTAGCGGTGGCCCGGTGGCCCGGGGCCACCAAAATTGGATGTCGGGCCACAACAATTCCAAAATATGTAAGTTTTGGTGGCCCGATCGGGCAACTAAAAAATTTCAAAGTGTCAATGTCATTTTTGTGATAAAAATTAGGCGATTACCTTGCGTGCACTTGCATGTAAATTCCGAATGTAATCACGAGACGTTTTTGACAGATATTGACTGTTTCAGGGCCGCCCGAAAAAGTATTTTTCATTCAGTAATGTGATAACTGCAAAGTTTTGTCGTCAGTGTTTTATCGAATTCTTAAAAGTTTTGCACATTTTTTGTTATTCTGATCATATTTGACTCGTATTAGCAGTAGACCCGGGGGCTGGCCACCTTCAGATATCGAAACAGGTTGCATGTTAAATGGTTATTGCCCTGGATCTTACTCATTCTGATATTATAGTTTGTTATGTCAATAGTGAACAAGGTTGTGTGAATATCTGATGATGTACACAAATTTGGTGAATGCCCCAAGTGTCTGGGTCAGTGTACATGTAAAATATTGTGTTAATTCATCAGAGAGCCTATTTTTCTGCTAAAATATCATGCAAGAGTAGATGTACAAATTGTTAATGTTCTTCTCTGTGTTTTTTTCTGGGCCACCAAATTTCAATTTCGGGCCACCAAAAATTGAATTTTAAGGATTTTAGTGGCCCGACTGGGCCATTAACAAAAAAAGTTAGTGTGGAGCCCTGACTAAGCCATACAAAGTCTATGAAAATTCATTAAACTTGTGAAAATAAAATCTCACAAATTCCCTATCTTGAAGCAAATTGTGAACACTGTACATGTGGCATATGCCTTTAAAGGGATGCGCCGCTCGTAATCCATGTACGTTCAATTCCATTCGCTTGCCGTATTGCAAGGCTGCGTGAAACAACAATCGTAGAGCTGCGAACAGCAGGGAAATGTACACAATTCGTGCGCACTCGTTTTCCGAAAGTATACGGGCATTACTGAATATTACCCGAGCCGGGTCAGCTCGAAAACATCACGATATGTGACTTTTTTGGTCCCTTTAAAGCACTGTATTGGTTATTGGCTATCCATTAACATCAAGTGATCGGAATACATTGTACTTTTTATTTTGATTGCACAAATGATTATATATATTCATGTTTTCTTTCTCCTTTATGCAGATTACTTAACTGCATCCATATGTGGGTGAGAGCTCTGGTGGTGGCCTCAGGCCTTATGTGCACTATTGACATTGGTTAGGTACAGAACAATAACACTTGATTTACATTGGCCTATTCAGCAAGGTGAGTTTATGTAAAGAATGGTCCATTGATTTCTAAAGTTCTTTATATTCCTCACTGTTATTTTAATACACTATTCAAGGCATCAAACCACAATTAAAATAGCAGCATTCCTGTCTTTAAAGGCAAGGTTCACCCTGACATCAAGTTGGTTTTAATAAAAGCACAACAATGACAGAAACATATTAATGAAAGTTTAGCGAAAATCCACCAAAGAATAACACAGTTATGAGGTTTCAAAGTTTTAAATTTCTGACGTCACATGCGAGCAGCTCCCCATATGTCATGTGATATAAATTCCATACAAGTGCCGTTTTCTCAGAAATTTGAAAATGATTTTACCTGTGCATTCAATATATTATCAGAAACATTATTTCATACATGTTTCTATGAAAAAAAATTGCATTCAGTTATCATGAACCATGAACATTAAAAATGACAATTTATGGAATTGATATTATATGGCATTATTGGGAGGTGGCTCGCACGTAGACATCACAAATTATAAAACTGTTGCAAACCTCATAACGTTCTGCTATTCTTTGGTGGATTTTCGTCGAACCTTTCATTAATATGTTTCTCTCATTTGTTCTGCTGATTTATTAAATCCAGCTTTGATGTCAGGCGTGAACCTTGCCTTTAAGGCTAAGCTATACCACATTTGCCTTCCAGCTAGTTTTTAAAGTTGGAGCTAAAGCGTATTGGCTAATTCATCATTGGTCGAGATCAGAGACGCAAAGCTCAGCTAAACTTAGTATAATTGGGTTGCCTAGCGATGATACAAATTATGCCACGAACAGAGCATACACAAGGCTGTGCTATGATTGATCTTAATTAATGGCACATTGGCATGATCAACAAGGTTTGACCTAGAGCTGAACTTTTTCTCTAATTTTGCTCCTGCATTAGATGCGCATACTAGATTCACACTGTTTTCAGCTTGCAAATAGCATCGCCTTGTTGCAGTCGCCCTGAATGAATTGATTCGTCACTTACACAACAGTAACTAGTATGCCATGTGCGAATTCACATTTAGTGTAGTGCAAGATGAAAGCTGCTACCACAGCTTGATTAATAGCTGGTAAGCACTGAGCAGCTCATCACATGCAAATTCAATGTCAGACAAGGCTTCACACTTCCCATGTCTGTCTTCGTGTGTGGGTCTTCTGATGTCATATCTTTTCAGTATAAGTTAACTGATAAAAACTTTGAATTTAGGAATATTATGAATATTCACCTCTTAGGCTGTGTTGGAACCTGACATTGCATGGGTGACATCGTAATTGAGTGGCTGTTGACCAATTAATATTATTGAGTAGATTACCTAGAACAAGATTGTGGCAAAGTGATGATTTTAATTTTATTAATCCTCTCAATATGAATCAGTCGTAATTACATTAGATTTGCGTGTTAGGCCACCGCCATACTACACGATTTCGGATCTGCACGACTGCCGACTTTGGTCTGAAATAAATCAGCATGCTACAAATAGTAAGCCTTTTTATTTCAGATCCAAAGTCGGTCAGTCGTCGTACTTAAAAACGCTGTAGTTGCTGGTGGCCTTTACAGCTGCTAGCATTATATTACAATGTACATCTTCACGGTAGTCGATGGTAATGGATTTGCAAATTTGATCATCATTATGAAGTTAAATGACAAGGATAATTACAGGATGTACATGTAGTGATTTGTCTTCGAGTGCAAGCCTTACACCACACTCACCAACACAACACACACACACACACACACACACAACACACACAACACACACACACACACATATACACACCACCAACACACACACACACACACACACACACACACAACACGCACACCGCTAACACACAGCTGCTGCTTCCATGTACAGCAAATAGCTGCTCCTGTATCATGATATATCACATGTAATGTACGTATGTTCTCAGGCATACAACAAATCCTGCAAGGGTGTCGTGTGCAGGTTTTGTTGTATTTAAATGTTAGTACAGGTTTGGAGCTGTACAAAATTCCAGATGCAGGAAGTTCAGGGTTCAGAGGTCTAGTTTGGCCATGTCTGAGAATTTAATGACAGTGGAAGTTCATGAATGATCATTAGGTGGACAAGAAAATTTTTTTTAGCGGTAGTGGTATTACCCAGCGAGCAGGTTCTGTTTTGCACGTTTTCTAAGAAAATGCCTTATAAGCCAGTAGGTTATTTGATTTGTTTATTGATTGGTTCGGCGAAAAAATAGATGGTAGGTTGATATCTTGTTTCAAGCACAGCTTCTCTGATTCGTTGCCCAATCACAATAATGCCATCACCTAAGGTATTTGATTGTAGCATGAATTAAGAAAAAAGTATCCATCAAAAGACTTTGTGAATGAATGCTAGGATCCTTGACTGTTGTTTCTGTTATTAAAATGATCTCTCTCTT
>JZLH01S0556013.1:38401-48591 GCA_001188425.1 Eucidaris tribuloides
TAATTTGTAGTGTCTGTAAGAGCTATATTTGAAAAAAAGAATGTAATCAACTCTTCTTTGCATAGTGTTTTCCAAATTTGTAAATGCATATAGATATCAAAAGACAGATGGGTGTCTTTGATTAATAGACTGATTTTGATTATTATTATTTATTTGAGTTGTTACACTGCAGTTTAGCAATGTAGGACATTCTCTGGTCTGATTGAATGCAGGTGGAAATTCCTGAACCATTTTATAAACACCTCATGTTCAGCACCAAAATCCACTTACTGCAACTGAAAAATCTAGGTCAAATAATATCAATATAGATTCTGATGACTCATCACAACAAATGTGGTTTGATGGTATTGATCTGTTGGTGAAATCTCTTGTTTCCAGTTTCATGCATTTGTGTCATAATTTAAAATTACACCCAAATGTACTGGTACTTTGCACAGTTACAAATAAGCAACCAGGAAAATGTATTTTTACTTTCCAGTTTCCATGTATATGTATTAGATTTGTACTTCGTATACTTTACTTCAATCATTCACATACGAACAGGAAAAGTCAGTACCCTGTATGTCAAAGGGACTGAATCGTGGCCATCGACCGGCCTGATGAGAACAAAACTCATAAGGACGTACACAAAAAAGGACTGTTCCGTAGCTCCGTGTGCGGCGTGGTGTTGGACTGTGTTGCGAAACAGTTCGAGCACACAGCAAAGCACGCACTGGCAGCATCGTGTATTCATTACGGCGAATGAGAAGCAGCAAACTGAGTGAGGTCTACCAATTCTTTGCGTATTAGCGGCGCAGTCTATCGCGGTCCGCTGATACTGCCAAGAATAAACATACACCGGTATACAGTATATTAACTCGACAACGAGCTAGCGAACCAGGGTGACGGCCCTGAGTTTTGTTCTTCCAATCAGGCGTCGAGTGCCATTGCATTCAGTCCCTTTTAAGAGTACGATCGCAGAGCAGATCCTGTTTGGCCGCTGATGACAGTCTGTATTTGAATGTACTCTACAACTTTGTTTTGCCATTGGACTGCTAACAAAGCAGTTGGTGCATTCATTATCTCCACAGAGAAAACACAGCAAGAAATAAACGAGATGGACCAACAGGGATCAAGACTGACATCTCTGCCAATGGAGATCAACAGTAAGTAGCAATAACTGAAGAATCTTATCAAAAGTTAACAATCCTTTATGTAAAGAACACCCAATTTTATTGTAATGAACTGGAAAAAGACACAAATTTTTATGAGAGATATGCTGTATGTGTCCAAAAATGTGTTCTTCATTGTGTACTGAATAATGTCAGTTTGGTTTTCTATTGCCTTAACCTAATCAGCCCGGGCTTTTTTGAAATTGCATATCGCCGGGGGGGGGGGGCGCCTATTTGCCCCCTGAGATTCGGCCGTTAGATCCGCATGGCGATATTCGCGCGAAACATTTGCACGGTGCATAGAGCCTCGGACGTAAATCTCCAAGATGTATGGTTAGAATTTTGAAAAAATAATTATCTTCTAATTTTTTAAGTCATTAAAATTTATGCTATCTATGTATAAATCAACTCACATTTGTTTTTGCCGATAGAAGACTCCCTTGTAAGACAGCTCACAGAATGTTAATTTTTGGTCAAATAATTCTTTTTTGACATTTCTTAACAATTTCTGTAAAAAAAAATGCTGCAGTCCGAATTAAATTTCTTAATTGTAGTTGTTATTGTTTTCATGAATTTCTTATGGTATTCTTTTGTTTTTTCCGAACCTTGTTTTTTATTGGTTTTTTCGATGAATTTTCAGGCGACAACTTTTGCGATCATAAATATGCATGAAATTAGTTAATTTCATCAGTACAAGTACAATAATCATACATGTATGATTTGGGCTGAAAACAGGTCAATTCTGCATTGAAATAACACACGATTTCATGGTTTTTGAGACATTTTTGGTGTTGCAATGCCAAATACAAAAGAGTTGGCGTAACTCCGGAAACGCGTAGACGTCGCGAATTTGGTCTCAAGATGCGCAACACTTGAAGTAAAAAGTCAGCGCTGAGGCCAGGCACGCGGTCAAAAATTTCGCGCCGGCGAATGGCCGCGAACGATTTGCAGGGGGCTATTTTAGCGCCCCCCGGGCCCGAGATAGGGTTAAGTGCTTCCTTTAAAATAGCTGAACAAAGTCCTTCATAATTAATTGAAAATTATACCTTCTAGCTATTGTTCTAATTTTGTATTGTCAAATGCATTGTCCTACGAGTATAATCAATTACTATCCATGGCAAAAGCAATGTGACTGCTGAATTTCAACACTGAAGCATTATCATGATATAAAATGTTGGTGTTGCATGTACACGTCAAGTTTGTACTGTAGCCATTATCAATGCATAGCCATTAAGCAGGGAGGTACATGTAAGATCGTACTTGAGTGCATCGTTGCCCCAGCTCTCTGCTTTTTCTAGATAAAGTCCCATGTCAATTCTGTTCTTTTTAAGTTGGTAGTCATTGTTCTGTTTTCATCATGTGCTGATTTATTAATCATGGGGGCACCCATTCTGACGTCAACAGTTTCAGTACCCTGTAATGTTGTTAGGTCCACAGTGTGACTGTTCAAATGACTTCAGACTCAAAATGTAATTATTATTGATTTGTCATCATAAGTGATGACAGGGACTAGAATGTTCAATGCAGAGGACTTCATCTAGGCTTAAAATCTAAAAAGTGTAATTTTCTGAGAAATAATAGTCTTCTGATTGGATTGAAATTTTCACTTCCCCCCAAGGAAATCATGATTTCAATAAGTTTGAATCATGTTCGTGACAATAATTATGGCTGAACATAATTGGTTATCAGCAGAACTCTGCATGGAGCCTGTTACGTGCCGGTGAGCGTTTGAAACCATTTTAAAAGTGTGTCAGGAAAACCCCGGTGTGAGGCAGGATATTTGTCATCAAGACTCTTCTAATCGTCCAATCATCCAGTTGCCATGCAGACCCTGAGCCAAGTATTTCCTTCATCCGAATTACTTTCGCCTCTCCTCTGAGCTTCATAACCATGGAATTTTTTAGCCTGTATGATTGACATTGTAAGGAAGTTATATCATTTGAAGGGAATTAAAGGATGAGCTATGATGAAGTACTTGGTATAACATGGTACTGTAAGCTGTGATGTTTATATATTTTTTTTCTTGTTAAAGGAGTTACAATAGAGTGTATCTTTTGTAGTGTGCAGTTGATATGCCTGCTACTTGAAGGATTCTCTTGTCATCTGATAATGGATATTATGCTGCTACATATCTTATGCCTCAATGAAACCTGAATTTATCTTACAGACGTGAGAACACAGACCAGTTTGTGGAGGCTACAGCCAACCAGTACAGCGCCGAGCTGAATCAGTTTCTTTTCACGCAGCGTCAGAGTTCGAGTTGGTCCATGCCAGGTTTGGGTTGCATCATGGATGACTTATCGCCTCAGAAGATACAGCTGGGCTCTGTGGGACGCACGGCACGGGGCTTGGTGGCAACGGAAGAGCTGGCCGCTAACCAACCTATCGTGGAGTATCGTGGCATGCTAATGCTCAGGGATCAGTTCGTACCTTCCAATGGATGGACCAAAAAGTGAGTTGGCGTTTCTGTAATGTAAACCCATTACTGTACAAATCAGTTGTTCTTCGATTCAGAGAAATATAATGGTGCAACACTAATGTTTCAAATATTCACAGAAGCAAAAAATAACTAAAGCATTAACCCTAACTAGGCCAGGTAAAGGTCATTATGGTCCCTACAGATCTCAGCAACTGTATGGGCTATTGCCACCAAATTTGGTACACAGATAGTTAATTATGTTTATCTATAAAAATGCATACACAATTTGTAGTATCAATTATTGTTTTTTCAGTAATTGCTAATTATGCAAATGTATGCAAAAATTAGATTTTATACATAAATCTCTGAGTAATGCCATGATGAAGTACATATTAAGCACAAATATTTTGGAATCATAAGACGTAGTAAACAACTCAAATAAATTCTGCAGACTTGAGAATTCTTATATTGTGTATTGTTTGGGGAATTTGTATTTTCTGTTTCTTGAACAACTAATAATGCCATAGAGAATTTGTGAAATTTGACCGACATGTGACGACAAATTGTAACGAAACACTGGCAATGTAGGTCCGATCAACATATACTTAGTATCAAAATGTGTGGAAAGGATGGGAGAAAATAGTCATGAAGCCATATCGACCAAATCTATGCTGTCACGATGTTGCAAAAAAAGGCCTGGGTTATAGGGCTGTTGCAGCTAGTTTTAGCTAAAATGAGAGACATAATGTCTGTCAACACATACTTTTGTGTTGCACTTTATTATGAGACCACATGTCCAATTTGCATGTGGTGCACCACACAGTACACCGAAATACTGCTGTACCCCCCTCTTGGGTCCATTAGATGTAAGTTTTTTAGTACTGGTGCTGGTGTTGCATTATTGCACAACATATTAAACTGAAGAAAAAAAACAAGCAAGTGCAAATGATGTTGGAAGTTATGTTTAAGACCTTTAGTTATTTGTAAGACCACTTACCAAACATTTTGCACAAGAGCTTTTCAACATTGGACAAAATAACTTTTAGACAATTTGGTAACCCAGAGTTCAGCACTGAAAAAATGAAGAAATCAGCAAAATAGCAGATTTCTATTTTGGTACCCCCAGGGTACCATTGATGTCATCATACCCCTCTAGAAATGTATACCCTATGCATTGATTTAAGCAGACATACTGACCACTGTACTGACCACAAACAGCTTACAGTTGTCCTCCCTGTCATTTATAAATTTGACCTATATGATCTGAAGTCCTTGGTTGTATGAACGGGTATTCCATACCCATAATGACCGAACTGTCCAGTCATTCTGCCTGATGATGTTTCATAGTCTTGGAACCATACCTGGGGTCTAAACATAGACCCAAACGATTGTACTGACCAGCGAGGTAATTAACGACTTCAGGTGGTAGGGAACGGTAGGTTTGCTGTAGCACAAACAGGATGTGTAGGATGCGTTAATTAGTGTAGAGAGGAAATGGGGGGGAGTGGGGGGGGGGGGCTGTAGGTTAGCAGAAGAGTGAGTGGGTAGGAATATATAACACTCTTGTTGTCTATGGGAAGCCGTTTGTATGTGTGTGTATTGGGTTACTGCTGTTGAGATTATCAGGTATGCATTGAGTTACAGGCAGCATGTTGTGCCTTGTAAATAGTGGCGGTAATGGGGTGTCAGTTACTATTCCTGTAATCTTTCTTTAAAGTGTGCCGCAGGGAAATAATACGAACACTGAGTTGTGAAAAGAACCATCTGTGCACTGCACAGAGTAAGATTAAACCTGTGTTGCGAAAGGAGTTTCAAGGTTCACTGCAAGATTGTAAAAAACAAAAAAAAATCATACCCTTCCTGACACACTGTAGGACATACCCTGTACAGACTGATTTCTCAGACCTGGGCAATTATGAAAATTGCAAGTACATATGGAAAGCCAGTCATAACTAGTTACAGTCATAACATACATTCATGTCCGTGATAAATTTATATTGCATTAAGAATTTATGAAACCTGCTGTAAGTTTCATAAGTGAAATAAATCATACTGTTATCAAAAGAATCATGTGTATCTTTTATGGAAAAATAAGAAAAATCATTATTTGGGTAACAAGAAAGTTGTTATTGGGACAGTAAATTAAACATGATCCTCCCTGCCTGCAATTCAAAACCATGAACATGAACATGTACTAATAAACACACTAAATAGTGTACAGAATAAAACATAATCCAGTGATGAATTTCAAGAAAACGTAAGTGATTGACCTGTTGATATTAATTTCTCTTCTGTTACATCTAGACCCTACCTTCATGTGCTGGTTTACACAAAGTTCAGCAACATTGAGTTGTGTGTTGATGCAAGGAAATATGGTAACATCGCACGGTTCGTCAGGAAATCTTGCTCACCAAATGCAGAGGCAAGTCCACTCTTTAATTCTATGCCTTTGAATTCTTCAGCTTGATGATGGTTGTGGTTGGTGTTAGTCAATGTTTATACAGTGACTAGTCCTCAAAGCCTCTATTATTAGCCGTTACGTAGAATTGATTCCCATAACTTCTGGATATATTGGAATCAGCATGTCACAAATAATCTTTATCCCATTAATTTATGCTCATCACCCTTTATTAGCATTTTGATTTAGCTCTTGATATTCTTGATATTGTTACATAATAAAGTAAGCAAGTCTTTATCATCTATGTAAAGTCTGTGAAGTGCTTTTAGTTGTATTTTATTGAACTGTATGGGAAATTTAATTGAGCTGCTGCATGTAAAATCATATTTGATATGAACCAATGGCAGTGTAAGACTGTCATGCATCTTCTTTCATCAGAGATGCCACATTTCAAGATATTTGCGGATTTCTAGATTTTTCCAATAAAAGGGAGCTTTCCAGAATTTCGAGCAAATGGAAACAAAATGAAGTTCTTTTGTGTAAACTTTAGAATCTTGTTATTTTGTATGATTCCTTGTGATTGTTGATTTAATCCAGGAACAAAGTTACCCTCACTATACTTTGTTTACTGTAGAAGCATCTGTAAAGCTGATTGTAATATGACTAAAGTACCTAATACTCAATTGAACACAGGAATAATGCTTGGAGAAGTAGGTGAAAATACCCTCTCGGGAATGTACCAGAAACCACAATTCCACATTGAAAAACAAAAAAATCTCCACATAGTCACAATGAAAACATCAAATAAAGATTAATTTACAATTAAGCAAATAGTAATAAGTTAAAATATCAAAATAAAGTTTAGGTAATGTTTTCTCCACTGCATTGTGCTCTTGTAGGTTCGGCATGTTGCAATCGATGGTTTGTTGAGACTGTATCTGTTCTCATTGGTGGAGATCAGCAAAGGAACGGAAGTAACAGTTGGGTTTGACTTCAGCTACAAAGACTGGTAAGCCATACTTGTGTTCTTATGTATTTGATAGTAATAATAGTGTATCCTGCCCTCTTTTCATCTCCCAAGTCAAGTTCATGGTGTCAATCGTGGGTCAGTTTTAGGTTTTCAAATTTAGATGCTAGACAATGTCTTCAAAAATATATGATTAGTCACCCACATTTGTCACCCCCTGTGGTGCAACAAAACTTATAACATGTCTCAATCAAGACGCATGTTTTGTGTGAGGTAAAGGGGCTCCATCCATACAACTTGACTGAGATTTATGGGTTATGTGCCACTTGTTTCTCACCACAGCTAGAGCTTTCCAACTTGGTAAACATGAAAATTGCACAAATTTAGTTTTCGTTCACATAAGACAGGTTTATGTTGTTTTATACCTATTACAAATTCTTCACTCTCCATTATTTGCACAAAACAATGAATTTCTGAGTGACTTCACTTTGTTGCCAATTAGAACATTGCTGACCATTGAACAGACGCTTGCTAAGGAAAACTATTAGGGAACTGCTGATTGAAAGTTAACTGTATTGGATTTAATCTGATTACCTGAATCTTCATAGTCCAAGCACATTACGCTGGTTTTACAAAATTGATTGCCTGTTCTGTTTACATTATATATTTCCAAATGTGTCTTTTACATCAATATTTACCACAGGATCATTCCAATCAGGACTCATTTTTTCAATGAATCTAAGCTTTGATGGTAGATACCTGGGGTCAAAGGTCATGTTTGTAGGTCAGAGGTCAAATGTTAGAATTTACCTATGAGTTTTTACTGGGGTTGGTTACTTTCTTACCATAAAGCCCATTTGTGACCAAACTTGGATAATTGATGCCTGACAGGGACTTAACCGCTATCTGGCCGGGGTGGGGGGGTGGGGGGGATGGGGGGGCTAAAAATAGGCCCGGCCCCCCCTCGACAAAGTTCGTCGACATTCCGCGCAACAATAATTTTTTGACCGCGTCGCTCGCTGACTTTTTACTTTCAAGTCTTGCGCATCTTTTCAGACCAAATTCGCGACGTCCGGGTACGCGGTTCCGAAGAAACGCAACTTTTTGTACTTGTATGTCACACCAAAAATCACTCAAAAACATGAAATCAAGTGTTATTTCAATGCAAATTGTGTTTTGAGCCCAAATTCATAAATGTATGATTATTTTTACTTTTACTGATTGAAATTAACTAATTTTATGCTGTTTATGATCGCAAAAGTGTACCCCGACAAATTTCATCGAAAAAACAATGAAAAACAAAAGGTTGAAAAAATAAAGAAATAACATAAGAAATTCATGAAATAATAAAATACATAAGAAATTTATTCTGATTCAGCAATTTTTTTGATAGAAAATTGTTAGAAATGTCAAAAAGAATATTATCACCAAAAATTAGCATTCTGTGAGCTGTTTAAAGTGAGTTATTGGCAAAAATGTGATTTTCTACATAAATTTGCATAATTAATTACTTTAAAAATAGATAATTATTTTTCATAAATCTAACTATTCAGTCTTGGAGATTACATCCAGGTCTATGCATGTGCAAATTTTCGCGGCGATCCACGGCCGAGATCTGAAGGGCCCCCCCGGCTATACAATTTCAAAAGAGCCCGGGCTAATTAGGGTTAAATGTTATTTGGGGCCAAGGTGAAGCGAGGTCATAATGTTGAAATACACCTAGACTGATTGCGCGCAAATAAAGTGGCACACATTATGGGTATAGACTTGAGCCATTTTTAGCAAGTTTTCATTTTTCTGTTATTTTACATTGCAGTAGTCACCCAGTGAAATGTGCGTGTTCCAGAAAGAACTGCCCAGTGAAGCGATACTGGAGGAAGCAACGATCCTTGGAGGCCCGTAGCCACAAGAAGCCCTCTAATGGTCAGGAGACAGCACCGGCTCCACCCAAAAGGACTGTATCTCCACTTCGTGTTTCACTGACGGCAGCTAACAATGCAGAGGTAATGGGTGATATATTTATCTTTATTTTTCCTGCCATCATGCTGTCAATTATGAACAGAAAATTTAAAACCAAATTGTTGGAACATAGTTATAATGGGTGAAGTGTAAGGTTCTGCTCTGAAAGTTTTTAACTTGACGTCACAACCTTTTCTTTGTAGCTTTGTAGCAAGACTTCTTATAAATTATATTGATGTGTTCCTGAAAGTTGTGGTGCCGTTGTGTGTGAGCTTTGTGGTACAGGAAGGCATTGTATGTTGTATTTCATCATTACTGCTGTGATGAATGTTGTCTTTTAAGTATTAAGTAATGTTCATTCTCCAGATTTCTTTATTATCACCACGCTGTTGTAAAAACATGATTGAATTTCTGACATTAAAACAGAATCGAGTTGAGCCAGTCATCCGAAGCATTGAGCCACCCCAGCTGATCAAGGTGGAGACCCCTCCAGTCACCGCCCCCTCCCAGATACCCACCCAACCACCTGGACAAGAGAAGACACCGAAGCAAGAGCCCACTCAGGAAATCAAACCTGACATGCAGGTACAAGTCTCGGACCCTGATCATAAGGAAAAGGTTGATGTCGTTGCCGTTGATTCGTCAACACAGAGCGCCCAGGCATCTGGCGATCATCTTGAGAGTGCGGTAGAAGAACCCGAAGAACCGCAACCTGCGCGGAAACTGACGCGTGAGGAACGCAAGATGGAGGCCATCATGAGGGCCTTCGCTAAGATGGAGAAGACGCAAAAACGTCGGCAGCAGGCTTTGGAACGGATAGCACAGACCAAGCAGCACGATGCAGTATCTGGAGGGCAAGCAGGTAAAGGCGACGATCACGGGACATCTGCTGGAGCACATCAGCCAGGCACCGGTACAGCAGGTCATGAGAGTGGGCAAATCAGCCAGAGTGATTCTGGGAAAGAAGAGAAGGATTTCTCCAAGGTAGGGATCTACAGCGTATGAAGAATTATCATGTGCAAAAATTATTGTTTTGTTGGATGTTATGAGTTTGCAGAGTTGAAATTGTAATTTTAAAGTGTATATATATCCAAAAATTTACTGAACTTGCACTCTTTTTCTGTCTTTGAAGGTTAGTTATGTGGAGGTTGTATTTGATAGTGAAAGTGAAAAGACACTTTTGTATCTTAAAAAAATTATTTCCTCTCACTTTGTTTTATATGACTTCAAAGAACAGAGACCATAGAGAAAATGTGCCATGATTGAGTATGAGTTTACTATCATAATGTTGTATAG
>JZLH01S0556068.1:9756-29975 GCA_001188425.1 Eucidaris tribuloides
AATGTAGTCAGTATGCCTTTCATTCAAAGGTTTAACATTTGGTATAACCAGTACAGGATATTAATTAGTTGGTTATTTATCTATGTGTTATCAGGATAAAAAACTGTAGAGTTGATCACAATGATAATTTTAGCTCACATTTACATCCCTGGAATTTCAGTTTGACTATCCAAGTTAACTTTTTGTCTATTTTTACAAGTAATTCAACACAACAAAGATTTACATAAATTGGATGAAGAAAATCTTATGCCATTTTTTATATCATTGAGTTAGGAGAGAGTGATATGCCAGAATTTTGTTATTTATAAGAGTAATTAACTTTCAATAATCTTCTGCATTGGTCTTCTCAAATGCATTGTTTAACAATATTTTCTAGTTGAAGAAAAAATCTGAGCTGCATAACCCTACATGCTATCACTGTCTTTTGTTTGGTATAAAGAAAGAGCCTTGAAAATTTGCACTTTGTTTTAAAAAAGAGAAAATCTCCTTGTGGCTGGGTGTACCTTTTTCGCCTCTAGACTACAGTTAACCCGTTGGAGACTAAGTACTAGTTAACTCGTGTTGGGGTCTATGGAAAATGTGTGTTACACTGAAATCAAATCGGAGCCAACGGGTTAAGTCATTTGCGTGACATTTATAATCAAGGTGATAGTCAAAGTAACAGCATAGTTAATAAAACTTTTGTATACTTGGCTGTTTATTTCCATAAAAGCATAATTATAAACCATGGACATCAAGGTTATTTAATGTTTTAAATCAAGTATCTATAATGTTAAACAATGTCATACTACTCCACTCATCTCAAATATTAGTTCCAATAATGCCAAGAAATGGGAGCTGGAACTACAGACGCTGAAGAACAATAACGCCAGACTGACGACGGCCCTCCAAGAAAGCACCTCCAACGTGGAAGAATGGAAACGACAACTGTCTGCCTACAAAGAGGAAAACGTTAGACTCAAGAAAAAGGTGAGAAACTTATCAGAATGAAATTAATGGTTTAAATTGCTACTAGCACAGGTTTTTGTCAACGTCACTACATACGTTCAATGAAACTTCACAATACATTTGCAGTGCTTTCATGCATGCATACATACATACAGAACATATATACATACATACATACATGCATACATGCATACACACATACATACATACATATTCCTATATACATATACGCACACAACATACCTGCATATGTAGTATACACAATTACAGTATACAGTATATTAGGATATTTTTGCATGAATTTTTACCCCAAAAATTATTTTATCCAGTTTCAATATTTTACCAGAGATATTAGAGTTATGCAATATGTGATATGCAGAAGTGATAATAAATGACTCTATCTGTGGGATTAAAAAAAGAGAACCTGCATATTTGATTTCAAAACTAATTACCTTTATTCATTCAACGATAATGACATTACAGCGTAGTTTGTATTTCTGAGCTCATATGAGCTGCTATGAATTAATCATACATGCAAACACGTGATATAGTGTGGTATATGAATTACATCTATTGGATGAGATGGCTCTTCCATTAGTAGCTCCTCAGCCATGTATCACACAACAGGGAAGTAAAGTTATACTATTGCCAGTTATTTTTGATGTATAATGTATCATGTGCATGTTGGAACACAAACATAAACCATATTCATGAAGATAAAATAACTAAAGATGAATAAAAAATATTTTATTTTTTTTAAAGATGAAAGTTCCATTATAAGCACTGTCTATTCCCTATGTTAAAATTACATTTGAATAGTTGGTAAGCTGGTAACATGTGCAATATTTTCTAACACTGACAGTGAATGGATTTCTTATTGATTAAAGTTTTAATTTTTTAGATCATCCAAATCTCCATTGAGTTCAAGTTTTGATTTATTATATCGTCCAAATCTACAACAGTCTAACCCTAATGCTACATTTACATTATGTTCATGGAGGCCATTGCAAACATGTTTCAATCCTCTGCGGACAAAACAGGATGGATGCGAGACAACCAAGAGGTGGGGGGGGGGGGGTGGACAAGTTACCTGAAAGACCAAACAAAATTTGAATACGGAGAACAAAACTGGCAAATATCCCATGGCGAACAACATTTCTGGCAAACGGGGCCGATGAGAACATAATGTAGGCCTAAATTAGCATAAACAACCAGTTCAAATACATGTCAGCCTTTACCATCCCGTAGGCAATTTTTCAGATGATGTTTTCACCTCAGGGCTGCCACTCAAAATTTTGATTTCCCCCTACGCCGCATGCATATTTTCCCCTACGGACACCACTTTTCCCCTACGCCTAACTAACCATATTTTCCCATATGAACCTATGTTTTCTTCTACAAAATCATCTTTTTCCCTACGAAGGTATGTTTTTCCCTAAAAAATATCCTTAGAAATGCAAAATATTGATTACAATTTCTTCGGCTGAGCCGGAGAGGGACAAAATGGGCGAATATAATCGGATTTCCTTGGAAAAATTACGAATATTTCTGAAAATTGTCAAAACCCCCTACATCCCCTACAAAGCATCAAATCCCCCTACGTTTCCCCTACGGAAGGTCATTTTCCCCGTAGGTATCCCCTACCCCCTACGCACGTCCAAAATCCCCTACGGTAGGGGATTTCTCCTACGAGTGGCAGCCTTGTTTCACCTCCTTCCTGCAAATTCCAATATCAATGTGCACAGTGTGTGTTTAGGCCAAATTCTCAACACCCAGGTGCATGTTGTAGATTTGCAAATGTTGTTGACAAGAATCTTCTGTAGACTTGAATGGCATACCAAACAAATAATCCATTTCACATCCTGACCTGGACATAAGGTATTTCTGTCAACATGGTCAATGTCTTTATTCACAGTTCTGTTAGATGAGTTAATGATTTACCAATGCTCTCATTACCATTACAACATTAATCTATAGACATTTCATGTGATAGTGTAAGTGTGGTACTACAAGGCTTAAACACTTTGTATTAAAAGCCGTAATTAGCAGTTATACTACTACTACTTCTACTATACTACTTCTTTTTTTTTTCTTCTTCTTCTTCTTCTCCTCCTCCTCCTCCTCCTCCTCCTCCTCCTTCTCCTCCATCTTCTTCTTGCCAATGTCTGTGAATCCATTGGCGTGAAACTCCAATAGGCCAATGATATAAGTAAGAGATCCAAATGCGTGAGATCAATAGAAATGTATCGAAAATCAAACCAAATTTTGGTGTGGAAAGGGCCAAAATGCAGGAGTCTCATGCTCATTGCGTGAGAGTTGGCAGCACTGCCTCCTCCTCCTCCTCCTCCTCCCTCTTCTTCTTCTCTTTTTTTATGCCCCTGCCAACTAAGTCTTGAGGGGGCATTAAGCGTTGCACCTGTCCGTCCTTCCGTCCGTCCCCCAATTGGTTTCCACATGATTACTTTAAAAATATCTGACGGATTTTGAAAATTTTTGGTGTGTACATAGATCATACTAAAATACAGGTCAAGTTCGAATTCAGAGTCTAAAGGTCAAAGGTCACAGCACATTGTATATGCGAATTGGTTTCCGCACAATAACTTAACAATATTAGACGGATTTTGAAAATTTTTGGTGTGTAGGTAGATCATACTAAAATACAGGTCAGGTTTGAATTCGTAGTCCGCAGGTCAAAGGTCAAAGGTCACAGCTCATTCTATATGCAAATTGGTTTCCACTCGATAACTTAAAAAATATTTGATGGATTTTAAAAATTTTTGGTGTATATGTAGAACACATTAACATACAGGTCAAGTTTGAATTCGTTTGAAAGTCTGCAGGTCAAAGGTCACAACTCATGCAAATTGGTTTCCACATGATTACTCGATAAGAAATGCTTACTGATCGCGTTAAGTGGGGGCATCTGTGTCCTATGGACACACCAAATTTCTAGTTTCTTCTTCTTTTTCTTCTTCTCCTCCTCCTACTTCTTCTCCTTCTCCTCCTTTTCCCTTCTCCTTTTCCTTCTCTTTTTCCTTTAAAAAAAAAAATTCTGTCAGCAAAACTTAAAAAATCCCAAAATATACTACCCAATTAGTCTATACTCAAGAACGTCTGTAAGAAAAAAAATCTGCAATCTTTGCCACAAACATATCATTCCCCACCCCCTCCCATGACTACAGTAAGTTCATGTTCACATAAAAGCCAACTATAGTTACTGGACGGAGTTTGTAATTTGTTTATATTCATGAAAGGTATGCCATATGTATTCCTTAAATTTGATAGTAGATCATAACTTGAATTTGGTGTGATTTATCATTTCTTTCTTATTCTTTATTTCATTTATCATCACACCAGATGAAGGAGTTGGAAAGCACCATCAAACCTGAAGCAGAGAATGGCCATGATGATAAATCAGAGCTTGAGGGCAGGCTTCAAGCCCTCACGATAGCACATAAGGAGAAAGAACAGGTAATTTAAGAGAAATATTCTTCAGGGCCTATGTCCATCATTCTATTAAAGGCAGGGCATCTCTTTTGCTTGCCTAAAAATTAACATTGTACAATGGCATTTAGAAGAAAACGCCATTTGGGAACCTTTAGCAAAATATAGGAGCTAGAAACTCAGTTTTAGTGGAATTGTAGTGACTGTTAGACTCTGATTTGAATTTTTATCTCGCGAGGAAAAAATTCCTGCCATAGAACGTACACTAAACGGCTATTGTTTTTCTTTCGCATATTTCAAATTGTAGGTAATTACTAGTCTGAATTCCAGACTTCGCGGCCGGCCGTCTGAACGAAAACGCATTTGGGGCTTTTAACTTGTGTATTGTTTTTCAGCCTGAATTTCTGGAAGACTCATGGAAATCCACTATCTGCCACTATGCTATCCTATTCCCAAATTCTTACCACCCCAGTAAGTGCGAACAGTGTAACAATCTAATTACCGTCACAAGCCAAGAGCTTGGCTGATTATAAACATGTCAACACTACGCCACACAGGCCTCTTGATGATAACCATATGTTCCTACAGCCACCTCGCAGTACATGTAGCTTTGGTCTTGTCCGGTTCAGTGCACACCACTTGTTGCCTGGTGAGCTCGCCGACCGAGATCTTCTGAGGTCTCCCACGTTGGCCAGCGAGGCCAGAAAGGCTATTTGACTTGTGGCTAGCTAATTGCATTACGTAAGTTTCGAAGGGTAGCAGATAAGAACTCGTAAATCTTCTGAGAGGAGAGTGTTTTCTCTTGATTTTTTCTGAATTGGGATGAGGTCGTTTCCTGCCAGACGCTAATGGAGTAGAAAAATTTATTTTACTGGTCCATTCACTACGTCTGGCAACCAGACTAGGTAATTACCCCCAAATTTCACAGACATGCCCTTCTTCAATAGCCTAAGGGCATGGGTTATCTTTTCCTGGTCTGCAGGGATGTTTGCAAATGAGATCTACAGCCTTTAAATTTGTTCACAGGGGTCCTTATAAGCACATTGTCAGATGTCTCTCATGACAACAAAGTGGACAAAATTGCCTTCTGTAATTAGAATGTATGTAGATTGATCTATACCTGGTATATATTTAGATTTTAAGCATTGTCCATTTTGCACATAAAAGCATACATATTTTATGTTGAGGTGGAAGGCAAGAAGGTAAAATTGTGCATAGTTTGGTCAGCTGTTAATAATTCAGTTATTAATGATATGCATACATATAATGTAACATTCTAGAAGAAGAGAAGTAGTAGTTGTAGTAGTAGTAGTAGTAGTAGTAATAGCAGCAGCAGCAGCAGCAGCAGTAGTAGTAGTAGCAGTAGTAGTTGCCATAGTAGTAGTTGTCATAGTAGTTGTATTAGTGGTTGTAGTAATAGTAATAGCAGCAGCAGCAGCAGTAGTAGTAGTAGTAATAGTAGTAGTAGTAGTTGCCGTAGTAGTAGTTGTCATAGTAGTTGTATTAGTGGTGGTTGTAACAGTAGAAGTAGTAATAATAATAGTAGTAGTAGAACAGTAGCAGCAGGTAGTAGTACTGGTGAAAGTGTTGATGGTGGTAGTTTGAGTTGTGTTAGGAGTAGGAGGAGAAAGAATTACACATATTTTGTAAGCAGTTTTAGTGGTTAGACTTTTCTGATTTCTTTATTTTTATTGTTTTATTTTCACAGGAAGCAGAGAAGTTATCTAAAAGGCTGGAGGAAGTTTCTGATCTGTCATCAGAGAATGTGAGATTGACTGAGGAGCTAGAGGTGAGGAAAATGATACAGAAGAAGTTAAGAGTAAAAATGTGTCCTCAATATTGAAGTCATAGACATCTTGAAATGATTGCACTTAAAGCCACAAGCTGACATTGACCACAGTTTAAAAAACTGTGAGCTACATAATCCTGTATGCTCTAAGTGTCTGTGATAAGGTCTAAAAATGAAGCCGTGAAAAAAATTGTATTTCAAAATGATGATTAGTGTTTTAAAAAAGTGAAAATCTATAAGCACTCAAATTGACAGGATTTACCTGCCCATTTCCTCCCATAGATTTACTGTGCGTAGATCTAGGCTATTTTATCATCCACTGGAGTGCAAATTGTTTATTCTTGCATATCTTGCCAGTGGCAGCATAACTTTCCAAACTTTTGTATTCTAGGGTGTTTATTTGTCCACTTGAGCACTACTATGTAGCTCACATATCATAATTTGTCAATTTGGCAATTATGGATATTGATTGCTTCAAAATAAATAAATTTGCAAAACTCATTGCAACTGCAGAAATAGTAACAGCATTATGATAAAAATTACATTGTTACTTAGGTTATACTTTTGTTCACAACACTTCTCTCCAGTGTGCATGATTCTGTATAAAGTTATAGCTGTTTGAAGTTGACATTAAAGGTTCGTGACATGATTGGGAACACTTGAAAATGCCTCAAGAACCAAATGAGTTGAAATATATACCAACTATACACTAGCAGGAGTGGATCTCCCACCTGGGATGATTTGTCCGTAATTTTTTTACTTAAGGAGTATCAAGTATAAACATAGGAGGGTCTTAATTTTTTTTCCGGGGACGATAAAAATAAGCCCCATAGAGAGCCACACAGCAGGTTTCCGTGCTACGAGTGATATTGACATTGTTTATTTTAGAATGAGTCAACATTTGACTACAAGATTTTCACAGGAGAATCCTGGCATAGTTTACTTGATTCAAGAGTAGTTTCAGCCCAAGTTGAGGACTACCCCCAATCATGTCATTTACCTTTAAAATCTGAAAGTTCCTCATTCTAATTGTATCTGGAGCTTTCCAAATGGCAGTTTCCACTATTCGCTGCCATAGTCGTGACGTCACTCCGAGGTCAACCAGCCGCAATCATGGTAACTGGTTCACGCGATGCGCGAGCGCGGTATGAACACTGAACCAGCCGTGAGTTCGCTATGGCCGTCGTGTCATTGTACGGAAAAATGTGTTATTTTCACGAGTAATTATCTGAAACACAGACAAAATTAAGGAATTTCAGGTACTGGAGTGTGTTCTCAGACAACTTATCCTATATAGAAATATGCTCTTTTGCCTTATTTTTTGCTACAATTGTTGATTTTGAGGGAAATTTCCAGGCAGTCATAGCGAAGTTTCGTGTAAACTGTATGAGTGATATGTTGTTATGGAAAGTGCGTGAACCATTGCCAAGGAAGTGAGCGTGACCCGAGGTCAATTTACGTCACACTTTGGCAGCGAATAAGCACTTTTGTTTATGCATGTGTGATCCTGTATCATATGGGATGCCTGGTCACCCTCTGCAATTAGTGCAAACAGTTGTCAGTGTGCTTCATATTTTAAAGAGGGATTTCAGGATTTGCAAGTCCATCACTTCCCTTTATTATGATTACAAGTAAAAGTATTTACAAATGGTGTGTTGAAATTTTGAGATCTGTACGTCACGAACTTATTGCTTTATGAGAAAAACTAATAACGATATGCTACTAGAATATTGTTCTTTCCGTGGGTTTAAATTTTGCTCAAATTGTAGAACACGATATGCATGACCAACTGATGAGCAGTGGGCGACTACGTACACTGCTATGGTTTTAACAGTTGTGACCTCTGCGTGACCTTCGGCTAGTGGCCGATCAGACAATTTTGGAACTAATGGAACATGCTCGTCACTTTGCAAATTTTGAAATTTAACACTTTGAGTGCTAGGTCGTTTTGCTCTTATGTTAATAACCTTTCAAAAATGTATGATTTTCTTGAAAAATCCAAATCCTATCAACACAAGAGTTTTTAAATTATTAAGTTGCATCCAACATGTCTTCATTTTACGAAAAATATCTTTGCAAGGAATTTCAGTGACGTTTATCTTTCGAATTAAAAGGTATGGAACCAATTGTTTTCTCGGCGAACCGGTGCGCCAATAGTACCCAAAGTGTTAGATTTTCAACAAAACTATGTATTCTACCCAAAGGTTCTATGATAGGTGTTTATTTATACTAATCTTCACGTTGTGAACAATTTGAGCTGATTTTGTTCATTTTGCCGTTTTCTGGCATGCAAATCCAGAACTGTATCTTTAAAGACACTAAATAACATAGTGGAAGCCCCATTTGAAAAGTTTTCAAACTTTGTTATCTGATATATAATGGACAAATTAACACCCTAGAACACAAAACTTCAGTTATGCTCTCACTTGTAAAATATGTACAGATAAAAATTGTCAGCGGATGAAAATTCTGCAACACAGCAGTCTTCAGGGGAAAACTGGAATTGTTGTTTAATGATTTTATTACATTTCAAAAGCACTTGATAATCGTTTTGAATTGCAATTTGTTCAGGGCTTCATTTTTATACCTTATCAGAAACACGGGTAGCATGGGAATCATGTGGCTCTGATTGTTTAAACTGGCAATATTGTTATAAAATGCCTTGCATTCTCTTTCGTACAGAAATCACAGACGGAAACCAAATCTCTGTCAAGTCGGCTCCTAGAGGTCGAGGAACAGCTACAGCACGAGCAGGAGGCCCGACAGAAGGACTCCAAGCAACTCACCAACCTCCACCAACAGCTGGGCACCACGTTGGAGCAGCTTGCATCATTACACGTCCACCTGGGACAGTCACTGTGAGTAGGCTACATGATGACTCGTCATGCCCAGTAGAACGACGTAACACACATAGACTTGACATGGTATTCGTGACCTTCTGCCGGGCACATGATATGCATTGTTATGCAAGTTCATGGATGAGTTTAATGGTGAAAGTGCATTGAACCACGGCTTGGTACCCTATGAAAAGCTGTGTTATGTGCCATGTGACAGAACAATATTTCTTACTCTGAGTTTGTGTAATTGTATGTGTGTATGTGTGTGTGTGTGTGTGTGTGTGGTATGGGTGTGCTGTGCCTGTTAGTGTTTGTGTGAGTGTCCTTTGTCCAACTTTCAGGTAATATTTTTGAAATAACTTTTGTCTTAACAATTCAACTTCAAAAGCAAAAATTGCAACGGAGTTTGGAGTCATAGATGCAGTGAGAATGATCAATGATCAATTTTTAGAGGTCATTTCACAATGTGTACATAACTATGTAGTTATGTAGTCCATATGAACAATAAAGAGTGTAATAAACGCAAAAAAGAAAAGACATTTATTGCATTGTGTTCTGATTTTTTTTACTTGGTGAGACACAATTCCTCATTTCAGATATGTTTTTGTGTTTGTCACCCCCCATGTAGGAAACCATGACACCGATTTCACTGACATGGAAACAATGGATCTTATTGTCCACCACCTTGTTAACCCATTTCATCCTGGAAGTGACTGAGAGACCTGGGAAACGATGGATTTAGAGGACTCCTCTGCTGCACAAGCTATCCATATGGTCTTGCTTTCTTGTTTTATAGTTTTGTGTTTGTGTTTTTTATATTGTGAGACAGGACTCTAAGATACATCGATATTAAAAATAAATTTGAGATCAAGAGGAAACTGGAAAGAAGAATTTAACAGATAATTTAACAAATATTTGCCGACAACCATCTTTGTGGCTCATCAACATTATGCTTCACTTGACAGAGGAAATTATGCATTTGTGAAGGTGTCAGCAACATATATGAATTGGACTGGGAAGACGAGAGTTATTAGAAATGTGAAATGTGTAGATATTTGTCGTGCATATACACAATATGAATATGATGCCAATACTGTGGTCAGCTGTTGTTTTGTGAAGACTGACAAAACAGCCTTAACTACTGGAAAGCAGGGTCCAAGTTTAACTACTGGTATATTTATGTTCTAATAATTTTACTTTCTCCTTGTAACCCTTTGCTCATAGTAAGCTCATGTTTGATAGGTAGAATTCTGTGATGATCTAGAATGTTGTGAAAAATGATTATAGGTAGATTATCAACAGCAAGTTACTTGATAGATTAAGGAGACTTTCCCCCTTTTTATTTTACTGTTGATTGGCCATATTTCTGAATAAGAATATTGAGGGATTGCATGGTTTGTTCAAGCCTTGAAAAGTCATTGAATTTTTTATGCCCTTGAAAAGTCTTTGCTATTTATGTCTTGGTAAAGTCCTTGAAATGTGCTTAAATTTTGTTGTGAAATCCTTGAAAGTAATTTATATATTTTTGATAAAATTTGTGGTGATTAGATAACTTATTTTGAAGAAAAAATTTTATATGTAGTGCTTGTCTTACCTCAGGACTGTCTCATATTTTTGCTGATTAGAGAATCTTTGAAAATGAAAAGTCAGTCCTTGAAAAAGCCTTGAATTCAAAACCCTTGAAGGGGGTAAAGCCCCTTATGTACTTAAAAGCACTATATAACATTGTGGAAGTCCCATTTTAAAAATTGTCAGACTTTGCTATCCGACAATGTTTGAATGGACATATTAACAGCCTGGAACATAAAACTTCAGACAATTATGCTGTCACTCATAAATTATGTAGCATCACAGCAGTGTATGGGGGCAAACTGGAATGGTTGCTCAATGATTTTCACTTATACACGTAAAGTCCATAGAGGTTAAAATCCTCCGGCACGTTAAGAGTTAATGATCATTTTGAACTGCAGATTTTCAGGGCTTCATTTGAAGACCCTACCAGAGACACTGGTAGCATGGGAATCAAGTAGCTCAGATTTTTTGAACTGGAAACATTGTTATACAGTGCCTTTAATGGAGATGATTTTCCTGGTTTTTGGGCCTTCCGGTGCTCATCAAATACTAGCTAGTCTATCACACGAGACATTGGTGATTCAATGAGAAAACATGAAAATTATAGTAAGTTTGTTCAATATTCATATTTCTTTTATTGGGCAAAATAGTTCCCAATGTCTTGCTAGTGAATTTTAACGTTTGGGGAAAGTCAACACGTTCACCCATTTCACTGCAATTTCATTTGTACATGTATACAAATTTTAATGAAGTGACTTGGATGGTAGGGAGATACGATTTCTGGTATGATTGTATTGGGCATATTGTGCTAATCAAATGCAGCATTATCTAGAAACATGACAGTTTGACCTATAATCGTGTTACGTGGTGAATCACTAAAAACCGTAATATAAGGGATTTATTTTGAGTGTGTTGTGTATGTGTGTGTGTTCCATTTCCTTGCCAAAGTTAGAATGTTAGATTATACATGTATTTCCCTACATAAAGTATGGCTGTAAAAAGTTCTCAATCTCTGAAAGATTTAGGGTAGTTTTAGGCTGAATATTGTTAAATTATCATCAAACATGAAAAAGACTTTTTTAGACTTTGGAAATGTTTGTAGACTTACATGTATACATATTTGAATACTTGTGCTAAATGTGTCTAACTTGTGTAAATATGTGTAGATATAAGTACATTAAATTAGACAAAGCTGTAGATAAATAACTTACATAAATTTTATCTTGAAATGTAGTCATATATAATATATGTATATGTAAGCACAGGAATTTGTCATTTAAAATCTGGTAAAATATTTTTTTGAAATGTATAATGTACCTCTAAATGTGAGATTAAATATAGCACATGGAAACTTAACAGTAAGTCTAAAATGTATTCACAGGATGTTTGACTTAAAATAGTGTTATAAAATTTGTACATAGGATACAAACAAACGGTTTATTTTGCTTAGAAAAGTAAAAACGTATGAATCTTAAAGTTTAAAGTGATAGGCTAACATTGTGGAGCTTCAATTTTAAAAAAATTGTTAGACTTTGATATCTGAGCTACATAGTAGTGTTTGCATGGACAAATAAACACCCGAGGATACAAAAGTTTGGAAATTTATGCTGCCAGTGGCAAGATATGAATGAATAAACAATTAATACTCAGGGTGAGTAAAAAATAGTGTAGATCCACACACAGTAAGTCTATGGGAGGAAATGGGCAGGTGAATCCGGTCAACTTACGATTTTCACTTTTTTAAAGCACTAAATAATCATTTTGAAATACAATTTTTTCAGGGCTTCATTTGTAGACCTTATCAAAGACACTGGTAGCATGGGGAATAATGTAGTTCAGATTTTTTTTAACTGTGGTAAATGTTAGCCAGTGGCTTCAAAGATTGTATGTTCATGTATCATCCTGTACCTGGATCAATCTGAATTAACCAAAACAGTTGTAAGTATAGAACACAAAATTGAATTCATTGCTTTACAGTTTCCTGACAAAATGGCAAAATTACCCAATGGAAATGTCAAATTTAATTTTATGAATGAAGAATGTCAAAGCCAAATTAGCAATAAGAATTACTGGCAAAATTTATCAATATTTATTATCTAAAATCCGGAACCAAATGAGTCAACAAATTCAATTACATTTTCATCATGAAAATAATCTTACTGTGCTTACAAGTTTGCCTTGGTGCTTGAATTTCATGGTCACTTATTCTAATTCAGTTGCAACTGCAGTTTGCTACCACTTTTTACGCTCATTTATTCCCTCATGAAATGTAGCTACGTTATTGTATGCAGTATTTTATTTGAAATTGTGAAGAAACCTTTGCTTCTAAGCTCTAATACTACATTTTGTTTTGTTTCATTTACTTTTTGTATAAATTTATCTACAGTATATGTATTCCAGAATACTAAAATACTGAATGTATGTTGTATGTGTAGATACTGTATAGTCATATATGAATTTGTATATTTTCTTCCAATTTGTTTTGCTGCAATATTTTTGTAGGATAGGTTGTATCACAATTTGGCAATTTTATCACTCATTTTGACTATGATACAATGAACAGTTGTGTAAATACAATTTGTGGTACTGTATTGAAGCGCACCATGGTTTATGGATATTTGTAAAAGTTGTGAACATACACAGAACATGTATAACCTATTTATCTAGCCACATGTTAAACCAGAAACTTGTACTAGATCAGACCCGTTTTCTTTCAGCAAATTTGTATTTTACTGTAATACATGTTTATTCTTGGTGTAACATTTGTTTTTGCACATTTTATTCAAGAAAGAAATTGGAGCAAAAGGCAGTAATTTGATACTACTTTTTGTAAAGTGTATCGGTCATACATTGCAATAATCAGTAATTACAATATGTTACTGCTTCATAACATTATGATTATTTCTGCTAACAGGTGTCATGGGATTACATTTTTCTTTGTGTAAAGGTTGCTGCATTGTGTAATAAATTTCCATTGCGTATATTACCTTCGATATACATTACTGTTACATGAACATAAGCATTTGTTTTTTGAAGAAAGCGAGCTTAGTCTTATACTTAAACAAAATGATCTGAACATAATGTCAGAAATAATATGCATGAATTGAAATTGGTGGGAACTATCTTCCATCATAGAAATGGAACATTATACGGAAAAACAAGTAAAAAAACATGTTTGAAGTATGAAAATACTCCTTGCAGCTTTCTCCGACTGCTACATATCATAGTGAATCGGTTGTAATTGATTGTCAAATTATTTTATTATCCATGAACACTTGTTACTATTACTGATATTGTACTTATCAAACATTTTTGTATATAGGTAAGAAAGTAATAAAATCGTTCCAAATATATCTTTCCCAGTTACAGGTAGATTAAAGATGTGTATAATATTCAGTTTACACACGAAGACTTTTATACTGAAAATTATATGACACTGAAATAATACATTTCATACATTTATCATGAATGTAATTACCCTATAGACACAGTAGCCTGTGTAACTGTTCCAGTCCACTATTCTCTATACATGTATATTAATGGAATAGTGCATAGTGAGCACATTGATTTTCCCAACATTGCTGCATTTGTTGAAAGTCTGTGTGCCACAGTATAGGTTGCTTTAAGTTTATATATGTGTTATTCCTTTAAAGGCAGTGGATCTCTCTTGCATGCCTAAAAATTAACATTGTGTAAATACAATGGCATTTAGAAGAAAATGCCATCTGGGAACCTTTATAAGAGGTAGAAACTCAGTTTTAGTGGAATTATAGTGACCGTTAGACTCTGATTTGAATTTTTTCTCGGGAGAAAAAAATTCCTACCATAGAACGTACACTAAACGGCTATTGTTTTTCTTTCGCATTTTTCAAATTCTAAGCAATTACTCTCCCCCAGATTTCACAGACATGCCCTTCATCAATAGCTGAAGGGCATGGGTTATCTTTTCCTGGTCTGCAGGGATGTTTGCAAATGAGATCCACTGCCTTTAAATAGGGGATGTCCTAGGTGTGCTATCAATGGTAGCAGACTAACAGTCAAATTTTCAATAGAGAGGAGTGTGTGTGTGTGTGTAATTTGGTAATAAAATGTACCAGCCATTTTAAAGCCATTTCAAAATGGTGTTATCCAAGATGATGTTAGAATAAAAATTCTTCAGAGGGAGTGTGGACACCTGATAAAATGACTTACATATTTGCAAGTTTGGAGATGCTGGTACAAGTTTAACCTAAAGCCTCCGGAATCTTGATTTATTAAAACGGAGAAATGGAGGCTTTAGTTAAACCAGAAAGCATTCTACTTATCATAAAAATGCAGAAATATCTTCCTTAGACTGATATAAATTTTAGTACATGTATTGAATTCAATTTATGAAGTTTCAATGAAAATCACAAATTTTTTTTCAGTTTTTTTCTGTAATTCTGTGTTCATGTATTGTGATTGTGTGAAAGACGTCACTTGAAATCTTGATAACCTGTCATAGATTACTGATCAGAAATAGGACAGTTAATTTATTTGCATTATGTAAATCTCTTTACGTCCTGAAGCAGATACAGTGAGGTATCGCAAAAATGATGCAAGCAAATTATTACACTGGGGTCTGTTTGATCAATGTCTCTCCTAAAAGTCTCTCCTAACTCTCTAAATGTCGGAGTCACTCCTAGCTTAGAAGAGGCTTTCAAATAAATGAAATTAAAATCCATTTCTTGAAGTCTCTCCTAAGTCTTTGATGAAACGGACCCCTGGTCAGTACAAAATGCTCACTTTATAGAGTTCCACATAAACAGATTGTTCTCATGTAAGCTGTGCTGTTCCACTCATTTGTATTTTTTTTTTAATTCTGCGTACAAATAATGGGATTGAATCAGGTGAAATTTTGTACAGTATTTTCAACTATGGTTCAACCTCCTATAATTTGTTTATGTACTAGTTAACCAACAGCAGCATTATCCAGATTCTAACACAAGTTACAGAAGTATGGAATCTACAGAAAGTTTCATGATCCATGCCCATTTTGTGCATGCTTCTTCAAAAATGTTGGCAAATATATTATTTATTTACTTTATGCTGTCATCTATTATATTTCAAGTTTACAGGGTATTTCCTACTACAGGTTTTTGTTAAAAAAGTAAACGGATGTTAAAGACACTATATAACACTGTGGAAGACCCGTTTAAAATTTTTTTGAACTTTGCGACAGTTAATGCTGTCACTGAGCTACGAATACGTCCTTGATACAAAATGCACTATTAATTTGTATATCGGCGCGATAGGAAATTCTGCATACACAGCCCGTCTATGGGAGAAAAGCTGGAATTGGTCTCTCAATGATTTTCACTTTTTTTAAAGCACTTAATGATTGGTTTTACCTCTGCCAATTTTTTCAGGGCCTTCATTTTACACTAGTAGCATGGGGAATCATGTAGCTCAGATTTTTTAAACTGGAAACATTGTTATACAGTGCCTTTAACACCATGGTGGTTTTTGTAGTATTTGTGTCAGAATAACACCAAAATTCATATACAAAATCATGTTCCATATGAAGAGTGTAGAATAAGAAGTACTTACATGTAAGTTACATTTCGACGAAATTGAGTTAGTGATTGTTTTGAAGTTGTTACATGCCGGGAAATTTTTTGACAAAATTTTGGTCAATTTGACCCTTCAACTGGGGTCAAATTTTTAACTTCGTCTATTTCTTAAAAATATATCTCAAATTACTTGACTAGTTACAAGGATTACAAAAATATATAATTTATCATGAATTTTGTGCTTTGTTGATGAGATATGGGGTCACTTCCGGTCAAAGGTCAAATTTCAAACGTCCATATTTGACAACTTGCATATCAAATTGTTCGTCTTGAGGGTATTCCAAAAATATATACATTCAAGTGTTTTTGACATTCATATATTTGAGAAATGCCCTCAGACCCTTGTTTTTAGAAGAAGTACTCAAGTCCAAAATATTGATTATTGGAAATTGACAAGTGTGACAATATTTGTTTTTGTCCTATATTCATCGTTTATTGTGTCAATTAACTTCATCAAGTTTGAATGTAAAACTCAAACAAATTTGACAACTTTGAGCCTTTGTTTCTCAAAAGTAGTAGTATGTGACTTCAGTAATTCTTATTCTACAGTCTTCATATGCTAATTAATCCAATGTAATTTTTATTTAATAATAATGTTATTTTTATAGTGCAGCAGGTCCATCAATCAGACGCTCATGGGGCTGTAAGACATGTATAAAAAAAAACTTAATCCCAAATGTTTCATTAAATCAAATGTGGTGTAATTTCACTTTGTTTTATACCATGATAAATGGCTGTGTCTCTGTTTATTTATTGTGATATCTTTCACTAATTTGTAAATTTTTCATTAGATATACATGTACATGGAATATTTAACAGTATCATGTTTTACTCTACAATGATATGCCCAGTTGACCAAATCACCTATATGTTTTATTACCAGTGACACTTTGTACACATATTTGCAGTCCAGTATATTACAATTAACCCATTGCTACCTAGAGGTCCAAATTCCCATAGGTTAACACAGGGGTGATCTGATTCTGGGAGGCAATGTTATAAATGCCCTATGATTAGTGTACACATTCCAAAATCCACAGATTTTACATGTATGACAAACGTTGCTGAGATATGGACTATATGTTTATCCTTGAATGTATGTTTTACAATAAATACTGAACATAAAAGGAAGAAATCTGTCAAGCTGTCATCAATGGTGTTATTTGTCATTTGCTTTCCATTTTATAATACATACGACTTTCTTAAGCTTCCTGAAGAAACATTTTGAAACAAAATGGTGAATTATCTTGTTGAATGAAGTATAAAATAAGACTCTTTACTTTATACTTCATTCAACAAGAAAGACATTAGCCAAACAAGTTATGAACATGGAATGCCATTTGCGTCAAAGCGGACTTCATAGCCATAACAGTATCTGATCATTGGAAGCAAAACAAAATACTGTACATCAAATTGTGAGAACTTCCAGTCCACAATTTTATGTGATATGTGAATTTAATGATTATTGATCCCTTATAATGTTTGTGTTCAAGAAGCTGTGAGGATTATTAAACTGGTTGTCATAACAACTTGGTTTGTATGAGTGAGAAATCAAACCTCATTTAAACAGTTGAATGATTGGAAAGGGAAAAAATCAGACTTTGAGACAATAGACCAGTTTAGTAATATATTCAAATTTAAATTACATGCATACCTTTTTAAACAAAGGTTGTCCATAGCAACCCGAGAGCTTGCCCAAGGCTTGCCTGACATAGCAACACCTAATGTTGGATTCCAAGCATTGTATATATAGACAAGCTTATGGAATATTTCGTTACTAGGCCCCCAAGGAAGAAACATCCATAAACTTGAAATACATTAGTAAACTGGTCTATTGATAAATCTTGTAGATGTAGTTTCAAGCCTGAACATAAACCAAATTTGTGTTTCTGATGCAACCTGTCATCCCATTCAGTTGACTCCATGTGTTATGAATAAACTATTGTGTATTAAACATGTAATAATATATGTATTTAATGCGAGTTAAAAAATAATAAACAAGAAAACCCACATTTAATTACAAATTTCTCAAAATAAAATGAAAATATAAAATTGATATCAGGGAACGATAGCATAATAATTTTACACTATTATGCAGAGCTGCCAACCTTTGCTGACCAAAAAAGATATTGATGCATAGTAAAAATCATATTTTGAACACAAAAAACATTTTGGTACAAAAATGGGTAAACTACATGCATATCAAATTTCAGAAAAAAAAACCATTTTGCTGTAAAAAAAATCATGTTTTGTTACTTATGATGATGAAAAAAACATACTAAATATCATTAAAACATAATAGTTGGGAGCTCTGATTATGGTATACTGGACATTCATATTTATTCAAAGGGGGACAGCTCAGCAATAAATTTTGTAAAACCTGCCAAAATTGCTTTGTCCAAGTGAAGTTTGAAGGGACTAATTGCTTCATTGTGAATGCTCTGACCAATGTCGGTATGCAGGACAAAACTACACCAGTCTGGGGCAAAAACAATTTGACATGTTGCTGAGGAGTCACCTATGACCAAATACAAATGATATACACATAAAGTAAAATGATTATGCAATCATTCCCTGTAATCAGTTTTACAACATCTTTCTAAATTTCTCAAAGATTTGAGATGAATCTGGGTTTCTTTTTTTAGTTACATGTACTCATACTCTATCATATACATGAACAAGATCACATGAAAAGGCTACCAAAATATATTCTTCTTCTCATCACCTAATTTAACTGTATGAGCATTTTGTGGATATCCACACATTATCAAACTTACTGTGAGACAGAATATTTGTTTGTATGTATATTTTGTATCAAATGATGTGAAATGTTAGTAATTACATCATCACTTCAACTAAAAGGAAAAAATTCACACTTGCACAAATGAATTTTGAATAGAAAAATAATTTAATTTTACATATTCACAACACATCAAGGTCGATTATAAACACAAGTTGTACAAAGGGCAATTTCAGCATCATGGACATAACTTGGCAAAAGTTTTTTTTAGGGGGGATGGGGGGGGGGTAAAGTTGGATTCCATACAGAAAGGCAACACAAAGATCATGTAAATCAAAATTACAGTAAAAATGCATTGTGGTCGGATATCACATAATTTTTTCGATGACACATCATGTCATGAAACTGAAATTGCCTTGTGGTTCTTAGGTCATAGCATTGATATTCCATGCAAAGTTGTGGCTACCTTAACCCTTTCTGGGACTCATGCCAAGAAATTGTTCAATTGCAGTAAGATTTGACACACTTTCACCAATGACTGGTTAACAGGTTTCCTTGAGTTTTATTTTCTATTTTTGTTTTAATGGGACTGAAGTTGTTAAGCGTTTGAGATGATTTCCATTTGGTGACAAAGGGAAATGAGATTTGGGAGTTCTGATAACAGGGAAGGGAAAAGGGATTTTCAACAGTAAGAAAATATTCAAAGAGGTATTACGGGGCAAAGGAAGAAGCACTCGACTGCACGCCATCCCAAAGCTCTGTAAAAATGTCTTCTAGAATTTGCTCTTAACATCATGAGAATACTTGCAAAAGTTTTGCCCTAAAGCCCCCCAGTAGTGAAGAAACAAAAATATAAAATAATTTCTTTTGCTTTCGTAAGGCATCTGGCAGATGATTTCAGAAGAAAATTGTTAATTTTAGTCAAACATTACACTATTGCTTCAAATTTAATAATTTCACTTTGCTATTTTAAGCTGTCATTTTAGGATGCAATGAAGTTATTTTATTCGAAGACCTTCAAAATGTTGTCTAATGGTGTTTTATTACCTTGGGTTGAGAGAAAAGAATACATTTTTTATCAACATTTACATCATGCCTTTTTGTAATATCTTTTTTTTTTTGATGATCATTATTATTACTTTTTGGGGGACCTTAGCTTTCAACCTGTATTCCTTTCAATGAATAAAATATGCAGAGATGCCAGTTTTCAGGCCAAAGCCTATTTATTTTCTGGCCATATTTTCAGGATTTTTGTGTACAAAATAGCCATTGTAGGCAACATTCAGGCCCACACATAA
>JZLH01S0556069.1:0-11059 GCA_001188425.1 Eucidaris tribuloides
AATGATAAGTTATGAAATGGTGATGGAGACGCTTTTAGTTCGTTTTGATTCGCTGTCAGTACGTCCGATTCGGTTGAATTCACCCATACGGAATTCATTCGCTTGGAATGCTCTGCGTATTAAGAATTTTTCAATTCGTTCGCGGTACGCAATGCCAATTCGTCATAGTGTGACGAGGCCTTAAGTTTTGTGCAAGTTATGTGCACGCTGAAGCACGCTGGGCACACTTCGACGATTTAGCCAGCGTATGCCGACGTATGAACAATTTTGCGAATACGTTGTCATACGTTGAATAAGTTATGGGTAAGTTCTGTATAAGTTTTGTATAAGTTATATGTACGCTGAAGCACGCTGGTATACGTCGTAGTACGACGAGTTTGTCGAAAAATTTTGTGCAGGCACAAAATTTTTCGACGTATGCCAGCGTATGATCATACGCCCCGCATACGCGGGCCATACGTTGGAGGTAAGTTATGCTGTCGTTTACACACGTCCACACGCGTTATTTGTAAGTTGCTCATAAGTCGAAATACGTCACGATAATGTCTGGTTCGAATTTTTTTTTGTTCATCATGACGGAGATGTCTAGTCTAGTCTAGTGCGCTTATGATTTGAATCGTGGAGCGTAGCCTTTTTGTATTTCATTTATTTATTTATTCATCATTTATTTAATTATTTATTCATTCATTTATTTATTCATTTATTTTTATTTTTTATTTATTTATTCATATATTTATTTATTTATTTATTTATTTATTTATTTATTTATTTATTTATTTATTTATTTATTTATTATCTATTTATTTATTTATTCATTCATTTATTTATTTATTTATTTATTCATTCACAAAATTGCAGCTCAAAGAGTAACAAAGTATGGCAATTACAACCATTGGTATGAGTAAAATACACATAATTTACACCATAGTCTTGTATACATACCGTATAAATAATTAACACAGGTAAAAATGACAGACATAAGAAGAAAAGAAATATCAAAAAAGGAAAGTCAGCAAAAAAACAAGTGGAAATAAAGGCGTAAGAATAAATGGTAAACAGCGTAAACACAAAAATCCGGGGGGGGAAAGATTAATACATGTCGTCTTGGGTTGTGTCGTGGTCGCTCCAGTGTGTGGCTATAATGAAAGCTTATTAGACGTTTTTAGAGTTGCCATTTGCCGTGAACGTCCATCTGGGATTGATATTTCGTACAACCAGTGAAACAATTAAATAATTATTTATGACCGAGGCATTTTGTAGTGCCGACTCGGACGCTAAAACCTGTGTAAAAAGCGGTATATCAGAAGTGCTGAGTCAACGTGGGGTACGCGCGTATAGACTTGAAAGACAATTCTGATAATTTAAGAAAGTGACATCAGATAAAAATTATCAGTTTTTTTGTGGTGTTTTTGATAAAATGTCAATTTTAAGACATTTCCATATTTGGTGGATTTAAAAAAACTAATATATATAATTTATGCGCATCAACGTTTTATTTTTTACTATATCATTCGCATGAATCCAAAAATGCAATCACATACTGCGTTTTGTGAGAATAAACACTGTCTGAAAATTTTGAGACGATATAGGAGAAAGAACTTAAGTATCAACCAAAATTCCATAAAGAGTCAGGAGTGTATAGTAAATTGATTTTTAAACAGTAGATCAATAATGTAAAACAGACATTTTTGTCCGGTCAACTAAGCTATATAAGTTATCAGGACATAATTCACATTGTCAACAATACCTTCAAAGAGGATGGTTCCGGTAAAAAATAAATATATGGAAACGCACATCACGAACATACAGCACACACCACATCAGCACACACACACTAACACACACACACACACAATCCACACAACACCAATATACCACAAACACAAACACACAGAAAATGCAAACATACGCAGAAAAAAAATCAAATAATGTACAAGAATAAAATAACAAAGAACAGGAAAAATGAACAGAGAAATGAATCGAAGGGAAAGGAAAAGGAGGGAAGGAAAATAAAAAGGAGGAAGAGGGGAAAGCAACAGGAACATAAAGTGTTATGACAGGAGGTGAGATAAAGAAAAAGAGAAGAGGAAGAAAGAGGAGAATTATAAATAGTTGCTGTTTTTTGATAATAATAATGGTACTGTAAAATTACTATATAAAAGAACGCATTATTATTATAGTATAGTAGGTAGTGGATAGTATTATAGTAATTATTAGTAGTAGTATAGTAGTTGTTAGTATAGAGTACGTATAGTAGTAGTATTGTTAGTAGTAGTAGTAGTAGTAAGTAAGTATGTATTATATTATAGTTAGTAGTAGAAGTATAGTAGTATGTAGATATAGTTATTGTATATATAGCTAGTAGTAATAGTATATAGTAGCTAGTATATTGTATTATATATATTGGTATTATTGTATTATTATTATAGATAGTAGAATATAGTAGTATTAGTATAGTGTAGTAGTAGTAGTATTATAGTGTAGATATAGTATGTAGAGTAGTTAGTATATATAGTATTATTAATTATTGTAATGTATTATTCATATTATAGTAGTAAAGTATAGTATTGTAATAGATATGATTAGTGTAGTAGTATAGTATATAGTATTAGTATTATTATATTATTTTATAGCCACATTTTGGTACTATCATAATGCTTGCAGACACGTATCAAAGTTAATATCAAAGTAATGTGTAAACCAATCAGTTAACAAATGATTCAATTTAAACAAAATTAACATATGAAATTAACATCATGATCTATCACCGTTGACAGTAATTGCTTTCCAAGAAAAAATGAAATAAAAAGTCAGAGAAGAGCAAAAAGTTTGGAAAAGAGCGGGTTGGGAAATAAAAGGGGAAAATTGGAAGATACAAAAGAAATAAGGATAGTGGAAAGCATACACAATATTGGCACTTATTGTAAAATTAAAAAACCACGGATATAAAACATTCTATATAGTTTTTACATCTAAGAGACAAGGAAGTGTATATTTCTCAGATTATATGTTGTTTTAGCTCTGGGTGGAGAGACATGTATTTGTGATCTGAGTTTGTTGTAATTGTAATGTCCGCTACCAGTGATCGTCGCGATACGCTACGCCACCTATGGTAAGTTAGAGTAGTCGTGGGCATAATTGGAACGTCGGCACACGACAAGCATTGTCGTTGTATATAGTTACCATAACTTAATTCGAACGTTCCAATAATTTATACGTTATCGTAGTCCAACTGGTTATGATCACGCTATGTAACGTCCAAAAGTGCAAAGCGGAAAAAAAAAATACAAAGTTCACGATCCAGCGTCTTACCCCTAATTGATACGTCAGCATACGTTGGCTAAATAAGTGCGAGGTGTGACTTGCCTTAATACTTTTTTCATGATTTTGTGGATTTTTAAAAAAAAAAAATATTTAAATATATGCGCCAAACTTATTTTATTTTTAATAGTCATCTCAGGAAATCCAAAAATTGCTTCACATACTGCGTTTGTGTGAAAATAAACACTTTCTTGAAAATTTTGGACGAGATAGGAGAAAGAACTAAGTATCAACATCATGATGCCATAAAATGAGCATGAGTAATATAAGGATATTGTTTCGAAACTAAGTTCCGTCATATGCGATCTTTAGAAAATCTTACAATTAGCAGAAAATGTCTCAATATCAAATAAGACAATCGTAAAAGGTTTAAAGAACGAGGGTCAAAAAACTTCTAGGAGTGGGTCATAAACGATCTATTTAAAGAAGCCAATATTTCCCCTTCGAAGTATTCCACCTGGAGTCTGACACAACTTATTCTAATTTTCTTCATGCTCTGCAGCTGTCCATGGAACGCTGGAAATGATTTAAAGATGTTCTCCGATCCTCCACATCACCGTCGTCACGACACCTTGGACGTCGTCCACTATCTTCAAAGGTAAACTTTATGACCATACGATCTTGAAGAAATGTGATTCCTCAGGCCGTATGATGAAGATCCCCATAGACAAGTCACACCTCAAAACAAACCTATATGGAGGCAAGCAAACAACGTATTTCATCAAAGCATTAGAAACAGCAGCTGACATTTTAGGGCACGTGATGAAAATGGCGATTGCATGCTTGTTTCTTCACTGGGAAGACTAGCAGAAAGAGGGATCGAGACGTCAAGAACGACGTTTGCAGAGTATCGCAACACGGGACTGGAAGGAGAAATTCAAGCTCTTATCTGCAATGACAAGAAAGCCGGGCATTTATGGCAAGAACGTCACTAATATGCACTTCAGAAGGAGTAGAGAGAAAGCTTGAAGAGACTGAAAGAAATCACAGACTAGTCTGTGAGTAGAAGTGCTCCGGCAGCACGGCAATGTCTCTTGGCCAGGAACTGTCGGATGCTCGGACATACTGTGACAGGCTTGTCCTGTAGTAATAATAGGTAACCAACAGTTGTCGTGCACAAACATCGCTCTTCTCACGTGTTGGTTCGTGCATGACTTCTTTGTAACTTTTGTTCGTATCGCTGGCGGTGTAAGAACCACTGGGAACGATGCCCCTCTACATTGAGAATGATCAATGAAACTTTGACGAGTTTTTGCTTGCTCCGGCCTTTAGTACGTCGGACTTGCTTCACTATGACAACGCACCTGCTCACAATGTCCGAACATCTAAACGTTCCTAACGGGAAGAAATCACCGTGCTGGAGCAACCTTCCTACTCACCCAAGCTTAGCTCGTTTGATATTTCTCTTTTCCCCAAGCTCTAGAAGGTCAACAAAGGAACCGCTTTTCAAGACGTGCGACAACGTCATGAACCGAACGCATGGAACATTGAGGACCCCTGGAAAAATCTGCAGAGGAGCGTGGCGAGGATGAAAAAAGTGCACTGAGATTCCGGGGATTACTTCAAAAGAAAAACTCATCAGCTGTAAATGGATAGGAATTTTCTTCATGAAGCCAGTCCTGACTGTTCTGACACAGCCTCATTATCAGGTTTGCAATACAGGTGTGAAATAAAACATGAAAAAAAAACAATAACAACTTGTGCCACTGTTGCTTGTCTGGATACCAGAAATAGGAGTAATAAGTAGTAATTATTTGTTCTGAAAAATTAACGCAACGCACAAAACTGAAAGGCTTGTTTGATTATATTTAAGTGCATCTTTCAGATACAACTTAACCAAACATTTCCTTAGACAAGCCAATTCTTAATACATTTTTGAACCCTTTGAAAGCTTGTCACTTTGACGAATTACCCGGACAGAAATTTAATTGGGAATTAAGTCATGATTCCTCAGAACAATTAGAATGAAAATAGCATACCAATGATGATCACTGCTGGAACAGAATTATGTTGAATCGTGGAGCTTAGCGAGAAACAACGTTTTTATTACCAGTATTGAATCATTTATGAAACATTGTCATAAAATTTGAACAACAGAAACCTTAACATGCACTTGAATCTAGGCAGTTTATCTCAAGGGAAGACTTTTCCAATCAAGGTCACTCTCTAACAATATGACTGTTGATCACTTTCTGAGAAATCAATTCCGCGACCTACAAACCTCCTTGATATCATCCACATACTTTCTAAAACATAAATTAATAAAATACAAATAAAAGTACACGAATTATTAAAATAATAAGATTGACGCTTTCCACTCAGCGCTCATCCTTCAGAAACATTGCCATCTGTAACGTATTTGCTTGCGTAATTGTAGATAGCAAGCCAGGTGTCACTCCATCTAACTACAGAGCTGTGCTGCTGCTGGCAACTACATGATCCAGGGTGGATCTGTACGAACTGGAAAAAAAACCCAGAGTTTTTCTCAGCGTTGCGATTTTCCGCTAAAATCACTGAATTGAGTATAACACGGAAAACAGCATTTTAAGAAAGAAAAAATCATGCCTATAATACTTCCACTCCAAAGTAATTACTAAAATTATTGAGAAACACAATAATTTATCAAAAAGATGCCTAATAAATCAAAGAAATCCCTGCGTTACCTGTAAGTAGATCGCCAAACCCGAATCAATACCTGCCATGGGCCATAGCAAGCTGACGTTAACTTGTATATTTTCAAACAAAATCAGTCGGAAAATAGTAAAAATTACAGACGCGGAAAAAACGAAAAATTGACAATGCAAAACGAAAAACTTCGGTGTTATGTTATATTAAAGGGCAGGTGGCACGATTAGCGAGAAGTAAAAATAACCTAAAACCAATGAGTTTGAATCATATACCAAAATAACACGGTCAGGAATAATTTCAACGGGAAGGATTTGTCTTCATTTTTTAAAAAACAACAGTCAGTTACCAGTAAGTGAATTAATTCATGGCCAGCGGGTGAATTGTTACTCTCATATCAAATAATGTAAAACACACAATTTGGCTAATATAAACCCTCAAAAAGTTCTGCAACTCAAAATTGAACTTGATACTCTTCTGGTATTAAGTATAATTCTCCGGTATGGTATCATTGAAAGGAGCATGTTTATTCCATTACAATGAACGTCTTTTCCGTGATATGAAGTTCATGAAATTGAAAGACATTAAATAGCAGCCAAGGAAAAATGAAAAGCTCAAAAATTACATTGTTATCAGCACCATTCAGCATCATTGTATGAGAGATGATTGTGTTAATGATTGATCGATATGGCATGTGTGTGTGTGTTGTTGTGTTGTGTTGTGTGTTGTGTGGTGTGTGTGTTGCCATGTTGGTGTCGCAGTGTTATAGAGGTGTGTGTGGTGGTGTGTGTGTATATGTGCGTGTTTGTGTTGTGGTTGTTGTGTGTGTGTGTTGTGTGTGTGCTGTGAGTGTGTGTGTGTGTGTGTGTGGTGTGGGCTGGTGTGTGTGTTGTGGTATGTGTGTGTGTGGTGGTTTGTGTGTGTTGGTATGTGTGTGTGTGTGTGTGTGTGTATTTCATTTCAATATTTTCATTGGTTGGGCATCGCTCCCACTGCCCCCCCCCCGCCCAGGATCGACGCCTCTGCGTGAAGTGCAGCGCACCGCTATTTTGGATCCTTGTGTCACATATTACTGAAGTCCCCAAAAAATCGGGTTTATAAATGATGTTAAAGTAGTCAATTGGAAAATAACACCAAATAACACCAAAACCGTTTGTCGAGCACTTTGAAATTCTAAAGCCAACGATTCAAAAAAACGCCAAATTGTGTTGTCCTTAAACGAGTCCAAATGGCAACCGTCCAATTTTGTGGAAAATAAGAAAATCAAACCTGGGCGTGTTTCATAAAAGCTTTCTAAGTAACAACATGACTTACGAACGACTCTGTGATCAGTTCTGTACTAAATGATTAAGAATGTGATAGTGTACGCACGAAGAACATGTCCAGTCGGTCGTAAGTCAATGCGTAACCTTACGAACAGCTTTATGAAACAGGCCCCAGATTTTTATACCATCTTCCATCTCAATTCCACCGTGGCCGTGTATTCCCCAGTGGGTTCTGTCTCATCATGGTAGCTGCAGATGGGGTAGTCTTACCGTTGGCATGTCACTAACATGAAATGTGAGCTGGCGTCAATCGTTACGCGTCCAATGAGAGTGTACTCAGAGGAATTAATTCAAAACGTGCTTTCAAAACCGTAATAACATGTTGAGGGGGGGGGGGGTAAGGGCGCTCTGTTCATTATCTGTCTTAGTATTGCATAACTTTTCCTTTTTAAAGAGTAGCAGGCTATCTACAGCACTTTTTTTTTAAAAACACCTATCATTCAGCAAAAGGTGTTCACCGATAATCAGCCGCAGCAGAACCTGCCAAACAAAAGATTGTCGCACCAGCTTCCGTGAAATTGCAAAAGGTGTATCTGCAATATAACGTCTTATGGCGCTCGCCGAATCAATGACGCAATTCATGGCAAAAGGATAGGATTCTTAACTATACGCTTTCCCCCAAATGTGTTGCGCGAGAAGTGAAGGCACTGCCACACTACGCGATTTTCCGTAGCACGACTTAGCCGGATTTGCACTAAATAAAACAGCAGTGAAAAAATTTAGCGTGACGAAATATATAGTTGTTTTTATTCGACCAATCGGTGAGTCGTGCGATGAAAATCGTAGTAGTGCGTGCCTTACTAGACTAGTTGAAAGCAAAAGGTCGAATGTGTTACATACAATCCTTTTAGCGCAATTTTGCATGTCTGTAGCTTGAACACGGTGTGTGTGTGTAAGTTATAGATACCGCTTTGCGCAAATGTCATTGCTTTACACCGCGTCGCGTCGCGCGTTGTAATCATCTGAAAACGGAAAACTCAAGTCAGTCGCCGCCATCTATGTTGCCTCGAGTATATTCGTCGCTAATTGTTCAAACATTTCGTGCAAATCATTGCTCGGATGCAGGCGAGAGGGACCGCAACAGCTAAAAATTATTTAACATTAATTACTAACTGTACTATAAGTCTCACTAAACTAGGTTAATACTGTGTGTAAACTAAAGTCTAACGTATTAGCCTGGGCCTGGCAGATGAAGTAATGTAGCCTACTATGCTATACTAACGAAGCGTCACGACAACCCTCAGCTCTACACTGTAAGAATCGAAACGTACCGGTATGTGCACGTACACTTGTGAGATGTCTTGAGCAATTTGATTTTAATGTGGACAGGTGGCTTCGTCACAAATATGATTAAATGTTACCTAGGAAATTTATATGCAATACTTTTATCATGACTTGGCTGTTACATAGGCTGCAATACAGGAAATTTCATCTAGTCTAACATTATAAAATTTTAATACAGGCAAACGACCATCGATGCCAGCACAAATATTGCACTCCGATCACAAAGTATGTAACAGGCAGCTGTGTGCTAAAGATGCCGCGATGGACAATATCCACGGGTTCAACCTAATGAAACTTGATCGCTAATTGTCGCTCATCTGTTGGTATCTGCGACCGCTTTTTCAGCATTCGCTGGCATGGTGACTTTAAATAAAAAAATGAAAAAAAAATGTCACAATTTAGCTTATTTCATGGTGGCATTATCATTCTCTGTGTTTTATTGAGGACCTAAATCAAACTTGGGCTGCAGACATCCGCCTGGCATGACAGAGCTGAGAAAACTTGTTGCAGTCTACGGACGTGCCTACCTCACTGTCCGGCCATATGATGGACAGTATAAATGTAGAGGTAGATTAGATCTCTTCTGAGTCTAAGTTGATTTTTTTTCTCATGTGGTGCTTATAACTTCTACAATTTTTTTTAGATTGTTCAAAATGTACATGTTAAACCCACTCAAATCAATGAAACGACGGAAACGATAGAAATACCCGTTTTTTATTGCAGATTTTGATTTTTTTTTTTTTTAAATTGATAGTGTTCATGAACTGTCAACACGAATTATGGAAAAATCATTACATAGTAAATTATAGGGATTTATTGGTTTCATCAAAATCACCAAAATGCATTCTAATATAAGTTCCCTGATTAAAAAATATATCTGGTAGATGCTTAGTTATTCACAACATTCTACATTCCAACGAATTTAAAATAGCTTAAAAAAATCACACTGTTGTAATATTTGATAGGTACAGGACTTGAATTTTGTCTCATTCTTGAGAAACCCAATTTTTATTCTTCCCACTCGTCGTAAGTTTTATAAAGATGAATTTTCCATTAACTGATGATATTGTGTTAACTAATACAACGGTTTCGAGTAATTTGTTTAACCCGCATTGTATCGAGAACGGGTAGCACAGAAATTTGCATAAATCATACTTTTTCTACTTTACCAATATCAATGTAACGTGTAGCGGCGCAAAGCCCTGACGCCTTACGGACTGGGAGGCCAATCATAGTAGTAATGTGAAAGTTAGTCTTTAGCGCAACGCAGTGATATCGTGCACTTGCCAAACCCTGGATATCTACAGAATATTTATGGAATGGCTGGACTACCGGACAGCGCTAGAACAAATAAAGATTCTCATTGTGGACAGGAAGATGGTTTGACTTTTTTCCCTTTGAACACGAGCGCTTCCACTCAACTACGCTATTGAGACATAATATGTCAGTAGGAGAAAACATGATTTATAATAGAGGATTTGATGTGGCGACATTGGTGAAAATGATGCTCAAAATATATGCATAAAAGGTATATTGCAAGAACACTGCAACATCCCGTGTCACACTACCTAACTGCGCAACCAAAGTCTGCAGAGACCAGAAAAATGAGAAGTACGAAATCCAAGGTTCACATAAGGTACAGCTTATAAGATAGATAATTGTAAGTTATAAAATCTGGAAAATAAGTTGCACATTTCCAAAATCCTATTGATGAAGCTTGAAATCACATCGACATCTTCAGCTTCATTGCATCTCCCGTCATTTTATTCTTTCCTCTCTTCCTTAGTTTTTTCTCCTCTCCTCTCTTGCTTCTCTTCTCGTCTTCTCTTCTTCTCTTCTTCTCTTCCTCTCTCTTCTCTTCTTCTTCTTCTTCTTCTGCTTCTTCTTCTTCTCTGCCCTATCCATCTCCTCTTCCTTATCGTTCTAAATGCAGTCATTTTAATAATTTTAGTAGTAGCTATCCCTGTAGTATTGCCGCTGTAATATTTTGCCAAGTAATAATAAATAGATAGAAAATGCAGAGAGGTTAAAACAGTAACAGAAAAATGTAATAATCCACCATTTTTGCAAGAAATGAGGATTGTTAGCTAACGTTCCCCTGATTAAGGTATTTTCACTGTAGTGTTAGTCCCAAATATTTGAATCTAGTATTATAAATGCTTATGGAATATTGATAGTTTGCAAAATAATGCTCATCATACATAATGCACTAATAAATTAGGGAACTTAATGGACTAGTGAATGAACACCTCCACATCTTACAAACAATCTGTCAAAACGCAGGTAACGTAAGTTTACCTTCCATCCTACAATGTACAAAATATAAAACATTATTCTAATACCATACAAATGGTATCTTTTTTTCTATTAACATCATTATCAATATCATGTACATAGTGTTCATAATCAAAACTACTGGCCATGCTTTGTTCAGTAGAAGAACCGAAGTATAATTTTTGTTATTGTTTACTGATGCTGTATCATAAACGAATCTGCCTCAAACA
>JZLH01S0556080.1:0-10396 GCA_001188425.1 Eucidaris tribuloides
GTCTGCGACTCGTCCGATATTTGCCACAAGTCGTACAATATTTTCTGTGTCCACCTCAAACCATCCAATATTATATAAATATCACGGTGCTTGAAACCCCCTATTTAGATAACAATAGTCAATGTTATGAAGTCCATGCCTATGTTTAAGTAGGTTTCAGATTTTACTCAGCGGCAAACCCCCTGTAAGAATTAAAACGTTGTACTGGAGTCAATGAGTATGTGTGAGTATGTGCTTAATCCCCACACGAATGGACAATTTTTGTGAATACCACACCTTGAAAAATACTAACAGTGAAAGGGTAATTCCTCATGATTAAGCAATAAAGCATTCATTTTTCCGGGACCGGAAGCTTCTTCACTGGAGCTTCTAATGTGTGGTATTGACAGCTATTGTCCGAAGCTATCGTGTACAATTTGTACACTATTTATCTATAACCCATATTTAATTAATTTCAATATTATCTGATGTTAAGTTTTTTTTTATTTTGAAGAGGAAAAGTGGGATATTTTAAAGACACATATTGAAACAATATGATAACGTTTCCAATTTTAATACACGGCATGTTACAGGAGAAGTGCGAGTCTCAGTGCTCTGTTGATGCTACAAGCAGCGAAACGTAGGGTTTTCAACGAACTCCAGAAAGACGAACCCAATCTGGACCCCTTTGACATCACACCTAGACTTGTGGGCTTTACTAGTGACCAGGTATATAGCGCAATTACATCCTAAATTGAACAGGAAAATGAAATAAAGACCATGAAATCTATTCTAGGTGTAGTGGGTATCAGTTCATAACATCAAGAAACAAAATGAAAACGGGCCCAAATTTGCAAAATAGGACTTATTTAGACACTTTGACCACATTTGATCTTTAAGTGTGTGCCAAATTTATTTATGAATAAATGGAACTTTTACAATGACAATTATTTTGTAATTGTATACAGCCCTATCTTTATAGGAATGAAACATTACAGAATTATCCAAATGTATTTGACATTACACACCTCAGGATTTGGGCAAAACACTGTGTAAATAGTTAATAATTTCTTTTCATTGCAATTGAGAAACATAACAGATATTGTGCATTCAACTTTATACAGAAAATTTTGATTACATTTTATGCATGTTTTATACGGAAAAAGATTAAAACAGTTCAACTTATGAAAATATCTTAATTCTGTTTAGAGTTTGCTACGCAACGGTGTTAAGATGTCACAGTAAAAGCCTTGAAACGTGTACCATATGCCATTGTGTAGGATTAGCCCAACAGAATAGCGCGAGAACAAAATCCGCCACGCAGCTTTCGTGTCAGAATGATATTTGCCGGCAGATTTGGTACCAGGTACAAGATCCGCCGCTGGAACTAAATCCGCCGTCACACCGGCTGGTGTAGTTAGTTCTATTCTACTGTTCAATGTACCTACACACTAAGAAATTAGGGAGTAATTGGGGTGTAGAATTCGATACAATAGCAACACCCTAAAAACACTACACCCTTAAGGGTGTAGAATTACTGTATACACCCTAAGGGTGTAACATTACACCCCATGTGGTACAAAATGTAAGATGTAAATTACACCCTATCGGAGTTAATTTACACCCTACAGGACTTGAATTACACTCTATAGGGTGTTGCTATTGTATCAAGTTGTACACCCTAATTACACCTTTATTTCTGTAGATCCGGATGGCAGATTATAAAGTATTTTTCAGTTGTGCACAGATTGCACCTTTTTAAAGTGGTGGAGTATTCTTTGAATTTTGTGAGGATTTTCCATTGTATGGACTGGCGCCCTGGTTAAAAAGAACCACGAGTACCATAGGATTACCATGATAATACTACAGTGTGTCTCAAAAATAATTGTGCAAGTCAAGAACGCCCTCTTACGTAATGAGGAAAACATTTATGTGACGTCATGCTTACATTACCATCAAGGGCATCGTCTTAGCTTTCAAATGACGTTTGTTTAGTTCAGTTTGCTTATTCTAATCCTGAGATATGTTCAGTTAACGACAAATGTGCCACTTTTACTACAGTCAATATTGCATCAGGCCCTCTTCCCGTAAAAGTGACACAGTTGTGATTCCACCGTTGTGTTGTTTACAAGATATCTTAAGATCAAAACAAGCAAATTGAACAAAACAAACAACATTTGAAAGGTAAGACTTTGTTCTTGATGTTAACGTAAACATGGGTCACAGCAGTATTTTCTAACTGTCAAAGGGGGCGCTTTTCACTTTAACAATTTTTTGAGACGTGCTGCAGCATGTCTAAAAATTCAGCAAGTAAAAAGCGCCCTCTTTGCAATTAGAAAATACTCTGGCGACATTATGCTTAACTCTCCGTCAAGGGAAAAGTCTTAGCTTTTCAAACTGCCATTTGTTACTGTTCAATTTGCTTGTTTTAATCTCAAGATATGTTTAAACACAAAAGGGTGGAATCACAATTGTGTCACTTTTACTCGGGACTGTAGTAAAAGTGCACAATTGAGATTTTACACTTTCTTATTCAAATAACATATCTCAAGATTAAGACAAGCAAATTAAACAAAACTAACGGTATTTGAAAGCTAAGACTATGCACTGACGTTGATGTAAGCATCATTGTCACAAGAGTATTTTCTAATTGCCAAAGAGGGCGGTTTTCACTTGCACAATTTTTTTTGAGACACACTGTATAGTAATACATGTACATCCCTAAGTAGCATGGAAACAACGGTACTCTGAATAAGTACCATTGTAATTCCTTGGTGCTGCTGTGGTACTGTAATGGTACTTCCATGGTACTGTACCATGATTACCATGGTAATCATGGTACTTTATGCATATTTTATGGCATTTTGTGGTAATGTGTGGTACATCTACGGTACTTCATTTTACCAATTTGAAATATAAATATGTTGATGCCAAGTGCCGACTTATACTGATACATTAAAATATCAAATTGGCATTTGTATATTTTATCGAAAACAAACGTAAAATACTTCTTCAATGTGCATTATTGTACTCACGGTATTTTGTTTCATCATTTAAGGGTCATCTTAGTTTTGCCAGGGCAGGACTTATTTCCGGAATACGATTTGAAATCTTGGAGACGGACAGAAACGGTGCTCTACGTGGTAATACGTTGAAGAATGCTATTAAACATGCCAGAAATAAGGGTTTAATACCTACGTTTGTAAGTAATATCTCTAAAATCGTTTATTAATTTTTGAGCAAGGTACACCAATAATGAGCTTGCCTCATGTTCGCCCTAACTTTCTTGTAATCAAATTTTGGAGATTACCACCATGTGTAAACTGATAATTGATAATAAACTCATGTAAAGGCGATGTATAGCAATTTTGGATGCGTTGTGGTTTAGTGGGTAAAGCCATGACTTCCCGATCACGAGATTTCTGGTTCGAATCCTATAGTGACGTTTACGCCTTTGGTTAAGGCACTGCATCTGCATTATCTCATTCCACCCAGGAATATGTATGTGTACCTGGTATGGTGAGAAGGCGAAGTTTGAATACTCCCCAGAGCGTTTTTGTGCAGGCTAGAACTGTGTCTTAGTGACCTGAGTAATAATTTCCAAGTGGAAAGAGACTCATGTCATTCGTGATGTGCGCTATATCAGAAGGATGATAATGATGATGATGATGATGATGATAATGATGATGAATTTGCTCTTTTATTTCGCATAAAGGTATTTTATTAATGTATATCTTTCAGGTTGGTGCCACTCTTGGGACTACAACTTCCTGTGCGTTTGATAATCTCGTGGAATTAGGACCAGTTTGTGAGTACTAAAATAATTGTTTTTAGATGACCTTACCTAACCGAGCAACCATCCGTGCATTGAAGCACCTGCAGCCTAGCCTCTTCCTGGGTCGCGTAGGCATGTCTGTACCATTTTTCTGGGTAAGGGGTCATTCTTGGGCTGACATCTTGGGTGAAAGTCACCTGGAAATTCTGAAATATAGCGTACCTTTCGTAGAACTCGTGCTGAATACAGAGAAAGTTTAATTAGGGCTGGAATTTCTGGAAGTTTCCCAATATGATACGAAACAGGCCCCTAGATAGGGGAAAACTACTACATCATTAAATTAAAGAGGGCTTTTCAAAATCTAAGAATGAACATTGGCCTACCCCGTGTGTGTGTGGTGTGTCGTGTGTGTGTGTGTGTGTGTGTGTGTGTGTGTGTGTGTGTGTGTGTGTGTGTGTGTGTGTGTGTGTGAAGGGGGACGTACCTGTGTGACGTGAGGAACTTCTTAAACCTGTGCCTTTCCATTTTTTGGGGGGACGCAATGTCACTCAGGTGAGAATCTGCTTATTTATTGAAGCCGATATAAAAAAAAACCTAATAAATTGTGTAATTTATTAAGCCATTATGGGCCTAATATACGGCCTCGTATTTAAAAACTTCCGGGGGCTCTTCTCCTCAAGCCCCGCCAGAGGCCCTTGAGCGGACCCCTGGATCCCACGCCGCGACGCTGCGCTCGCTTCGCATGTTGGATAGTGGCGCAATACAAATTCTCGACAACTAATATGGCACTTCAACAATAATAATTGAGAAACCCTGACCTAGACCATCCGTGTTTGTAAAAATCATTTTTAGTACGAAATTTACTCATTGGATAATTCACCACAGGCCGTGACGAAGGTGTATGGTTACACATAGACGCTGCCATTGCAGGAACAGCTTTCATCTGCCCAGAGTTCAGGCCACTACTAGACGGAGTCAAGGTAAGATGCACATTCATTAAAGGTGTAGCCGGCAACTAACAGGAATAAGTTAAGAATAAGAAGACCCGAAGTCACATAATATTACTTTTGAGAAACAAAGGCTCAAAGTTTTTAAATTTGTCTACAGATCACAATTGTTTGAGTTGTACATCCAAACTTGTTGAAGTAAATTGACGAAATAAAAGACGAATATAGGACAAACATTGTCACACTTGTCGATTTCCAATAATCAGTAATCAATATTGTGAGCTCGAGTACTTCTTCCTCTACAAACAAGGGTCTCAGGAAAACGAATGCATTTCTCGAATAAATGAATGTCAAAAACACTTAATTGTATATATTTTTGGAATTTCCTCAGTAAGACGAACAATTTGATATGGGCAATTCCACGATTAGTTACGTTACACTTTATGACAAACTTTACTCAACATTTGGCTCTTACATGAATATGCTTTGATATCATTTTTCTGTTTTGGTACTGTCAGTTCTCTAGACTGGCACCTACTTCACAACATCAAGCAAAATCATGAGACATGTTTTCGTGGGTAATAACAAGAACTTTAATTATGGTTAGTTACGTTACATACAGAGGACATGGAAAAAATTACAAGTCTTTGTCTTCAAAGTTTCGTCAACCTATTTTCAACTGAAAGAAACTGAGGTATTCATGCTATTTCTGGTGTCTTGATAAGTCATTCGATATATAAAAATCTTTTCATTTTTAACTACAATATCAAAAACATGGTTAGTTATGTTACGGTTAGTTACTACATTTTGTCCATCCACACAATGAATTTGCGTTTATTCTTGTCTTTTTCAGATTTAGTATGCATGTGTGCGGCTTTATTACTTTCAAAACAATGAGAAGAGGCTGTTGGCATGACAAAAAAACCCTGCAGAATAAATGATAATTATTCATAAAACTGAGATTTATTCACACTAGTCCCACATGTGGTATTTCATGTATGGTTCTGATTCTCCTAGAGGGTGCTGTTGAAGACATAAAATTTAAGGTAAAAATGATGTCCCCATATTGTTTCTTCATGATTCACACCCATTCAAACCATTTAAATGTAATATGATTCGAGATAGAGCAACTTATATAATTTGTGATTAGTCCAATAATTCATGGATTACCCCAAATGCAATTTGTCAAATTTGGATTTTTTTGAAATTTGACCTCATTTTGACCTGTGACCAGAAGTGACCCCTTATCTCATCAACAAAGCAAAAAAATACATGATAAATTATATAGTTTCTAAATCTTTGTAACTAGTCGAGTAATTGAGATACATTTTGAAGAAATAAGACCAATTAAAAAAAATGACCCCGGTTGACCCCTCCCTGACCCCATTACGAAAGGGTGAAATTGCCCAAAATTTTGTTAATAAAATTCCCGGCATGTAACGACTTCAAAACAATCACTAGTTCAATTTCGTCAAATTGTGACTTAGGTACTTCTTATTCTACAGTCTTCAAATTGACACTTTGAGTATTGTGAGTAATGGTACATGGTGATCAAGAGAGCCTTAATAAGGGGCACTGTGTGGCATTCATCATCATTAAAGCCCTATCAATTAGTAAATTTCTGTTAATTTTATGTCTCTGCGATTTTGTTTTCATAGAACAAGATCGCCGAAACAGCTACAGGGGGAGGAACTTATTGATTCCAAAAGTGCATAAATTAATAAGGCACGATTAACACGTGTCGCGCGGCATGAATCGTTCAGGTCAGGTTAGCTCAAGGCCGGCGCACGTACGATCTGATTGGTTGGGAAGAACTGACAGTTACCCCAAAATCTTTAACTTATTCCTGTTAGTTACCGGCTACATCTTCTTTTAAAGTAAAGCTTCTTCTATTTGGAATATTAAAAATTTGGATTACGTCCCCACCAATAGTCTGGGTTTTAGCAAGGATGTAAATGGCGAGACAGGTTGGGAAGCAAAGGTCAATTTCCTCTTGTGCATTGAGCCAGGTCTGCCCCGGCATTGAAATGCAAATTATGTTCGCCTATGCAGAGAAGTTCACGGAACAACCACACGAGTGCCACTGGGCACGCTCACAATGCCATTGAACTGACCTCTAGGTCACTAGACCAGTTTCATAATAAATGGAAATTTTTATGCATACTATTCTAACTCTTACTCTTGGCAACCAGATACCAGTAGCATGTCGGATATAGCAAAAAAATGGTGCTTGCAAGGTACATTTTTATTATTGCAATTACTGCAATTACAGTAATCAAACTGGTAATTTATGCAATATGTGAAATACACTACCATACTACTTGAACTACATATAATGTAGCCCACCCATTTGACATGTGTATAGTACCCCCACCCCATTAAGTTAACGCACAAAATAGGATTGTTTGTATTAAGGCTTTCTGAAATAATAGTTCAAGTGTGTAACAAGGAAATACAAATCAATATCAATATCAAATTTAATGAATTCAAATTTTTAACAAATATCATTACATGTATAACCAAGTAAAAAAGAAATGAAACCTATATCTTCAATAACATTCATGTAGATTGCAACATAAATTGCATTCTTTTTTCCATAAATCTTCAGTCTTTTATAAAAAAAAATTATCTTTTTGGTCAGTAATCCATAAGCGTGCACATAAAATGCAATTATTAAAACTAGTTTTGAAATCTATTTTTTTCATCTAGCTTCTTCTCTTAGTCGTAGCCATAACCAGTTTTTGGTTAATTAAAGCAGAAAATCAGCCAAAAATGCAATTTTCGATAAAGTATCAAAATTATCGTTCCGTAATGTGGCTACCTACGTCTATACAGCGCCCGCTACGATCAAGTTTGTTTGTTTGGTTTAAGTGTCGTGTGCAAGCGGACAGACGACTTGGGTTCTTTTAGTTCCGTGCTTGGGCCACGAACTGATCAATAACAATACAAATGTTTGCTCGCTTCTCATCCTGTCTTGCCATTTACATCCTTGCTTTTAGGGCATCGATTCGGTCGAAGCTGAAGTTTTAGCGCGCAGTAGTGGCGGCGCCTGCTCATTTTTCACTCGCCAGCCAAATGATACGCCCGGCGCCTGATCAACGTCTACCCGGCCACCGCTAAGGCACATCCTCAGCGCGATCCACACGAGACTACAGATAGATTTTTGCACGAAGTTTTCAAAAAGGCCACATGCATTTTTTTTTTACAATTTTCATTAAATAAAAATGCCAAAAGCAAACCCAGGGATCAGGCTGGAAAAAGAAGTATATTGCTGATGGCCAGTGGGGCAGCCACATAAATAAAACTAGGTTGCCTGTGAAAAAATCTCGGAGGAGCCGAGCGGTCCGCCGTTTAAGCCTGCAGATGCCCTGCCGATCACCGGTGGTCCACCGGGCGATCTCTTAAAAATTGCTGGATGGCCGGTGGGGGACCGCCCGGGAATCGGTAGTCATTAGTCGGTCACTGCTCGGTCGCCGCGCGGAGAAGCTCGCCCGATGTGTTTCCAATGTTGTTACCTAAAACCAAGCGGCGACCGACAGGAAATCGACAGGAAACCGCTTGGGCATCACCGAGGCTTTACAGTCCGCTCAACTTCTTCAAAATTCGTTCGGCGATGCCTGAATTCCAGTGGCGCCATAGCAGGCTGTAAATCGGTCGGCGGCCGCCCACGTGACCGTGGCCTTATGCGTAGGCCTATTCATTAATCAGATTAAATTTGATTTGACTGTTCTGTATTCACTCCTTTGCGATATTTCATATTACATTATTTGTCCTTTTCTTTGCCATAGTACGCTGATTCATTTAACTGCAGTCCACACAAAACCATGCTCGTCCCAATGAGCTGTTCGGTTGTGTGGGTTAAGGATCGCACCCTCATTGAAAGCAGCCTCGATGTTAGTTCGCCCATGATGGGATACGAACGACCAGAAGCTTTGCCGGATTATAGGGTATGGATATATACTCAAAATCGTTATATTATGTACAGTATACATGATCGATTCGATCGATCTATCTATCGATCTATCCCTTTCTCTATCCATCTCTCTCTCTCTCTTTCCTTACTCCCTAGATATATCTCTCTCTATCTAGCTCTCTATCTAGCTCTGTCTCTATCTCTATCTCTATTTTCTATATATCTCTATTTATATACTATATCTATCTCTATCTATATCTTTCATTCTTTCTTTCTATCTATCTATCTAGCTCTGTCTCTATCTCTATCTCTATTTTAATATTATCTATATACTATATCTATCTCTATCTATCTCTATCATTCTTTCTTTCTATCTATCTATCTATCTATCTATCTATCTATCTATCTATCTATCTATCTATCTATCTATCTCTACCTATTAGGCCTGCTGATTGCTGAATAAAGCATGAAACTTGCAGTAGCCACATCAAATTCAGGGAGTAACATTCATCCTTCCTATTCGAGATTCAACTGTATCATTTTTCGGATGGGGGCAAAAGTAAGACAACTGTCAAAATGCAATCTAGAAAAAGTAGTAGATTGTGTAAGTTTAGTATTATTTTTAAATTAAGTTTAATTGGTTTGTAGTGCAACTTCCCCTCTCCCAATGAAAGTATTGGATGGCAAACATATCGTCTTGCCCCCCCCCCCCAAAAAAAAATTAATATTAAAAAAAAATCATAAAACTTAATGCAAGATGTGCTTAAAAAGCAGTGCAAGACGCTACAAAACCATCAAACTAATATTTAAGATATTACTAATCACACGCAATTTTCAAAGTTTCGGCGCGCTTTTCACGCAAAATCTTAGATTGCAGTTTTGCGCCCACGAGTGGACCATTTCTTTCTTCTAATTTTTGCCTTCCACCCCCCCCCCACCGATATGAAAATTGGATTGACGGCCTGCACACAAAGTACAAAATGAAATTCACAGCAACAGTATTTTAATTTAATCGATTTTTTATTATCGATTTATCATTGCTCCCTCTTTTGGTTAACCATCACAGCATTGGTCAGTCAATCAGAGTCGCCCTTTTCGAGCTCTGAAACTCTGGTTCGTCATGAGGTTGATAGGCATTGAAGGATTGCAAGATCACGTGAGAAAGGTACGTAAAATACAATGGTGTCACTCAGGATCAGTCTATATTATCCTTAACTAAGGGATCAGGCACGGTTTTAGACAAAACCCTTTTTTAGGGGTGGGGTAGGAAAATGGGTCGGTGTAGTTGGGGAGGGGGAGAAACCAAGAAACACGGTTTTTTTTAGTATTAACATTCCAAGGTCAACAACAGACATTGAGTTCTTGATATCGTAAAATATCGAAAACTTCAAACACATAAATTTTGGTCTGTATAATGTTGTGATATTTTGGTCTGTTATTTGTTCTTTCTTCATGGTACTTATACAGCAAGTGGGATTGTTGCACAAGTTTGAAGATCTCGTGAGTGGTGATGATCGGTTTGAGATTTGTGCTAAAGTAGTTGTGCAAGTCGTTTGCTTCAAGTTAAAGGTAACTTTAACTAGATTTCTCAGTGTTTTAAAGTTCGCACCAATAGACCGGTTAAAGTGATAGGCTAACATTGTGGAGCTTCAATTTAATTTTTTTCTTCAAATTTTGATATCTGAAGTACATAGTAGTGTTCATTATGGACAAAACACCATAGATTAAAGAAAGTTTGGAAAGTTACAATGCCAATGGCAAGTTATGCATGAATAAACAATT
>JZLH01S0556080.1:11509-31541 GCA_001188425.1 Eucidaris tribuloides
CAATGTCTCTTTGGTTCTGTTACTGCACTCTTATGTGAACATTGACATGGATTGAAAGAAAACACCTGCCACAAGTAAGCAAACAACAACAACAACAAAAGTGAAACAACCAAATAAACAAACATGTATGGGCATTTAAAACTGGATATAAAGCATTTAATCTCACCACATGATTAACACACCAAAGTGAGAAAACAGTGTCAGGCTTGATTTGTCATGGATTTTCATTTTTATCTTTCCATGGATCTTGATTTCATCAATTGTTCATTGATTTTAATAAAATGATCAGAGTTCAGTATCGGGTGGAAGACCACGCACGCTGCACCACCCCCTGGCACCACTTCCACATGCTGCTTGATGAGCTTTGTGATTCGTTGCTGTGGGTTGGTATTCACTCGTCAATTAGTAATTGACGCAAACCTGGCAATGTCGTTGCATTTGTGACTCTCTTTCCGTACAGCTCGGCCAGTTAATCCCACAAATGTTCAATGGCGGTCTTGAGATTTGGGCTGCATGCAGGCTCAGTCCATTCTTGTGATACCCTCTCTCTGAGAAAATCCAGGCAAATCAAACTCCTGACACTTTTTTATCACTTTGTGGTGTTATATGTGGTGAAAGGACGTGAGATTAAATGTCTTATGTCAGCTATTAATGCCCATCATGTTTTTTTCTTCACTTTTTGTTGTTGTGCTTGCTTATTTAGCAGTGTGTTTCTTTTAATCCATGTCAATGTTCCATTAGAGCGTATATAACAACCAAGAAATGGAAGACTCACTTATAACAACGACAATTTGTGACTAACTGAACTTTGGTCACTTTGTGCAGCTTTTCAATTTACACTTTGCACCACATTTTAGATACTGCCTTTTCCTGATGGCATAATCAAAACAAGTAGGTTATCATTTTGAAGAAAATTAATAATCTTTCCGATGATACCAAACTTGCATTGATCATTTCTTATCGAAACGCGGAGATATAACCGATCAAACTCAGATTTCCAACATTTTTTGAGGAGTTTATACTGCATAATTTATAGTTTGTACATAATCTTTTAAGCATTTTTTAATACAAATAGGTGATGACTTTATTTCATCTCAGGATTTCAACGATGACGTCAACCACCAAACTACTGAGCGAATCAACGATGCCGGTAAGGGTATTTAACTTCCTCGGTTCTGAAGGGACAAGTGTTATATCGCTCGCTGTCAGATAAAGTCTTAACCGAAGTCGAAAATGTTTCACTTCGCGTGGCGAGAAATTCAAACAGCGGCAACCAAACTCCTGAAAGATGGAGGAGAAGGACTGTCTACTTCTAATGACGGAATAATAATGTAAAAACAAGAACTACTGATGAACATAGGAGAATTTACCTACTATCATCAATATATTTCTTCTTTATCACAGAAAAAATGTTAAATTGACTTTGATTTTTTTTGTCATATTATATGTATATTTTTGTAAGCCTTGTACTGTTGTTTCAATCGTAAATTATCTTGAGGCCATTACGTTCTATACATTTTTTCTTAACTGAATATATTGAACAATAAACTATGATATTAGAATTACAATAATTTAAGTTAATATTTCCAATTCTGAATATATTGATTATTTTTGGCAGGAATATTTCATATTAAAACAGCATGATGATTCGAAATGATATGGAATCAAAATGCTATCTACATTTGTTTGTAATTCATCAAACCCTACATATTCTACACGTTACGTAGACTGAAGGCGGACTGCTTTCGGAAATTATAACAGAAATAAACATACAAAAAGGAAAAAATTATTAGGAAATCTTGTGCGAGTTTACATCAGTTAAAAAACTAATAACCGTTTGGCAGTCGAGATTTGTTTCACATCTGCTCTAATCACCCCCCTTTTTTCACGATATCCCCCCTTTTTTCATCAAAAAGGGGGTGTTTGAAAATGGTAAATAATAGATATTTCTTGGGAATCTTGGAAAATTTTTTCGTAACACCCCCCCCTCCCCCCGCTGAGCGAGTTTTCGGAGGCTGGCCCGTGAACAGGGACAAATATTCTAGACCTTGGATTTGAAAAAAAAAAAACAATTTCTTTAATCCCCCTCCCCCCCGCTGAGCGCGAGTTTCGGAAGCGTTGGCGTGAACGCGGGCAAAAATTTTGGACCTTGGATTTGGAAAAAAAAAAATTCGTCACTACCCCCTACCCCCACACACTACACACACACACACACTATGAGCGAGTTTTCGTGAGGGCATGCGTCGTGACCGGAGACAGAATTTAGACCGTTGGATTGAAAAAAAACAACAACAACGAAATTTCTTAATCCCCCCCCCGCGATCTGAGCGAGTTTTTCGGAGGGTTGGCGTGGACCGGGAAAAATTTGGACCTTGGATTTGGAGGAAAAAAAAATATCGTCACTACCCCCCCCCCCAACCGAGGCGAGTTATCGGCGGGCTGGCGTGACGGGAAAAATGTTGAACCTATATTTGCGCGGGCATACACCTACCTGGCCAAAATCCTGCGTACACCTATGCAAGGGACCAATCTTGAATTTTAGAATATGATTACGCCGATGTCGTCTAATGGTGTCTGTGGCTGGATGGAAGACTAATAGGAAAGAAATCAGGGTCTAATTTGCATTAAATTAAAGAACAATCATGATTCATGAAGTTGGTTGGAGAAGGGATAACAGAAAGCAAAATTAATTACGGTTGGTGAAGGTGATGGACGATCTTATCCACTCCGAGGCTCAATCGAATATGTAGCTATTCTTTCCGGAAGGCGAAGCTGATTACATTCAGATTCGGCCGAGGAAGTGATAGATGAAACCAAAAGGTGGATTATATTGCTTTATATTCCACATTAGAAATAATTTAGATTCTTAACCTAAAGGAAAAAAACCAAAGCATGTACAATTTCTTTGAAAAAGAGGGCCCAAATATAATACCGCATCTGCACCAACATCTGGCCGAGTGCCATCACTGGCACGACGACTATATTCCCGGAAGCCCAATCGGCTGAAAAGTCACTCGGCGGGGGGGGGGGGGGGACACAATTTTTCCAGCTCAGCCCTTACCGCCAAAAAGTTGCTCATTGTGAGGACGGGGGGGGGCTGGGGAGAAAGTTTTTTTCAAATCCTTGGTCCAAACAATTCTTAAAGGAGAAGGCGCATCAACTAACAGGCAGTAAGTTAAGAATAAAAATGACATTATGAGTATTTAGAGAATTACGGTAACATGGTGACAAACACAGCCTAAATAAGGGGCTGTACATGTGTTGATACTCACCCTCTATAAGGCCTAATAAATTAGTTAATTTGTGTTTATTTTTATTGTCTTTGTAAGTTTATACCTTTCAGACTAAAACTTTGCAAGAAACAGCTATAGGAGTAGGAGCTTATCAAATTACAAACAGGTGCATACACCAGCGTGCGGCTAGCACAACGTCGCGTGGCAGTCATTGGGTCACGCAATTCAGTCAGCTCCCTAGCAGTGAACGTGTAATCTGATTGGTTGCAAGGAACTCAAATATTTCTTAAGCCTTATGCCTGTTTTAGTTGTGGCGCTTTCTCTCCCTTTAAGCCAAAATCATTGTTCTACGCTAACGCTTTCCAGCAGCGAGAGGGGGGGGGGGCGTGTAGAGCTTAGGTGGTGGGGTTGACACGAAAAATCATCCCAAATCATTCAATTCAGAAAAAAAAAGCAAACTCAATGTCCCCTGCGTACGCTACATAATGACGTTTGTATATGATTGGTATATATGTCAGAAAGACATTTCTTGCAACAGTGGCAATCAAGTGATCACAACATCAGGTAAAGAACGAAAATTTGTTTGACAAATTAGAATTATTTATCTATCTAAACCAGTTACAAGAATCGTTTTAATGATTAACAACATCTACACTGTTAGGTATAGAGGCAGGATTTTGCGAAGGTGCGTGATGTCATCCGTGACCAAATCCCAGGTCAAATTTTTTTTTTTCCGTTCAGCCAGCCGCCGCAAATGTCGCTTAGGGGGAGGAGGGCGTTTGAGCGATTTTGTTTTATTCTAATCAGATCAGCCCTTTTGCCGTCAAAAAAGTGGAGCTGTGGCGTTCGCTCGGTGTGGAGGTGGGGGGAGGGACGACAAGAATTTTTCCCGGGTCACACCCAACTACCACAAAATTTGCTGAGCGTAGGGAAGCTGGGGGGGGGGAATTTTCATCCTAAATCCTCATGGTCCCAACAAAATTTTAAGCCAGAAATCGGCTTCACGGATTAAGGCTTCCCACAGCTAAAGGGGTGGGGGGGGTTCCAGAAAAAAAACTTTGTTTGGGGGCGTTCAACAAGAAATGCCAGCCCCTTGCGGTACGCCTATGTTTGTGTTTGTAAATTTTCTATATAGTGTCCCAAAGACATATCCGTCAAAACAGTATATTAAGTACAACATCAGACAAAGGAAAAATTTATTTGACCAAAGTAGATTTATTTTCCTGACAGACTGACAAAAACCTTTTTACTATAACAATATCTAACTGGTAATAATACACCCAACTTTTACATACGTTTCATTCTATTAAATGGATATCTTCAAGCTGCATATACTTTCATTACCTTTTAATTTCATTGTCCTGCTATATTGGAAACAGATACTTATACCATGACAAAAAATCTATTATAGATAACTACAAGACTGGACCAAAAACGAAATGTGTTTAATCTATATGATAACATTTGGGGGAAGAAAATTGAAATGCAAACAACTGAAGTAATGAATCACAATGCATTTGTGTCTGACTTTGACAATTTAAAAAAACGTGTAAATCATACCTTAATGTGCATGTGGTTATTGTCTATAGCACGCATTTTTATTTAATTAAGTGTATCAATAAATAAAGTCTATCTTTAAACTCGTTAATTCAAATAATTTAGTTTCCTAACAATAAGCTAACACTACAGCGGAATACATTGTGAAACATGACAATCAAGTGCAGGATAACTAAGAAGAAAGAAAGAATAAAAGGCAGTATGCTTTCTGATAAAATAACATTAACGGTTATCATTCATATAATTACATCTTATTGCATTTATAAAAAATACATGTATTTCTACAAATGGTTTAAGTGTATATACGTTTAAGTCTTCATAACTGGAATCAAATTGTGTGTGGACGCCATAGTTAATTTCAGATAATATAGATATTTGCCTAAATAAACATATGCTGCTGTTATCTGACGTTTTTATTTTAATGATAGTTTATTTATACGTTCACAATTTACAATTTTGTTAAATAATCGTACGTAATTCCACGAAGCAGCAATTTACTAACCCCAATAAGCAAACATCCCTACATCTGATATTATAAATACCTTTCCTATTCTATGAAAGTTTCCTATAATCTCAAGTCAATGTATATAATCAATAGTTAGCCAGATGAAAAATGACATTCTCAGCGACAGGGTAAGTGGATTATGAATTTGATTATTACTGATTTTATTATCTGTTGTGAATTCTGGAGAACGTCATCAGACATTTGAAAGTCTGGCGGGCTTGGTTTTATTCTATATCACCTTAATGACTCTTGATTACTGTGTTTTAAAGGAGCCCTAAGTTTGCTGGATCGCCTTCCTGCATTACTAGATAAGATTTTGGCGGGATATATTTCCGCGCAATGGAACGCAATGGTACAGCATGTTTTCGAAAATGTAAAGTTTTTCAGCTGTGTGCAGTCAGTCTGCAGGCAAAACTCTTTCTGCTGCAGCTGATCCCACTGCCTTTGGCCTCTCTCCGGAGACCATTGCCCACTTGCCTGACTATCTTTCCACTTTCCTGTGCAGCTCTCCGGCAGCCTTTTCGTTTCGCTGGCAGCCGCCCTAACTGCTTTGCCTGCTCTCTGGAGACCTTCGCCACTAGTTGTCTGTACTATCTCCACTTTTCTGGGGCAGTTTTCCGGCAGCTCTATTTCGTCTTCTGCTGCAGCCTTCCCCAGCAAAGTGCCTTTGCCGCTTCTTCGGAGACCGCTGCACTGAGCCTGAACTATCTTCCACTTTTCTTGTGCAAAGCCTCTCCGCAGCCCTTTCGTTTCTGCGGCCCGAGCATCTGCCACAGCCTGCTTCCTTGCGCATATTGGTATCAGGAAGACTGCTGGCAAAGTTTCAAAATCCGCTGCATACTTCAGCTTGATTGTTGCTGCCAGACGAAAACAGTCTGCTGATGATCTCCCGACACAAGTTTCTGCTGTGTAGAGCGTATACCAATATTTTTCATTTTCTTATAGGATTGTTTAGATTATTGACTTAAGAAATGTTGAAACGCGTCTTTTAGGCTATTAACTATAATGAATAGGTTTGGTTGTGTTATTTTATCGAATCGTGAATATGTATGACTTGCACCCATTATCATTCACATGTATTTTACGTAGAATTGATCCTCCCCAACAATTGGTTTTCAATTCGGAAATTTTTTTTTTAATATATGAAAATCATATATCAATCTAGTCATGTTGGGTATTGTCATACAAAAACAAAGACCATTACTTCCACGCGCAATTTATGTTATTTCAATTTGTTGTGTAAATTCTGTGACTGAGAATATAGTCGATTTTTCTGCAATTGACGCAAAATTCGCCCGTTTGTCCGAGTAAATACATACATTCACGCATGGTCTTGCATGTCATTTAAGCAAAGAAACTACACCTGAGAGTGCTGAAAAGTATTGTGTACTTCATTCAATTTAGGCTGAAAGCGTTGCATATTCCAGGATGTACATTTCTTCTTCTAAATTATTCAACAGTACAAAGGGTCTGCCATATCTGTTGACAAAAAAGCCTAAATGAATGACAAGTGTTAGATCATCATAAATGTCAGTGGAATGCCAGTTTGGTAAACAGAAGGAACCATGAAACTGTGGCAATATCGCTTGAATGCCGAGTAATCGGTTATTAGTATTTATTATATTTTACTTAAGATAATCATTAAAAACATATCGCTAAAAGACAAATGCACTTTTATTTTACCTTTTATTATGTGATTTTTGCTAATTCAGTTGGTATGAGTTCGTAAAGCCAACAAACCCCAAACTCAAGTTGTCATTAGACCAATGTACCGACAAAAGTTTGGAACAGACCGGACCGATCGGTGACCCCTTTTGCCTGACTGCACAAAAGTAATCACAGAACTTTTGATTTATAAAAGCAACTATAAAATGGAAATTATAGATTATCAGAACAGAAAATGTATTCTACTTTAATATGATACCAAAATAGCCACATACCTTTTTGAGAAAAGTAATTACCTAATTATTGGTCTCCCGGAATTGGACGCATGTCTTTTGGCAGACACACTGCTTTTAGTGCGGGAACCACGATCGATGAAGTTATAGTGCTTGAATAAGACTAGAGTACAGCACCCTTAAAACTCTGTTGTTCTCGTTCAAAGTTTGCTTTATTCTGTCTGTTGCTGCTTAGCTGCTGTTTAGTGAGAAGTGCAGCTAAGATAACCCCGCAGGTCAGCATATACTATTACGCGTTTCCAGGAGTATTTGTGTACATGTAAAGTAGTCACTTGGCATTGTGCGTTGTAGGAATAGTCGCACTGCAACAAAAGATGTAAGTCTTTGCATGTTCATTTGTCCTTGCCATCGTTCCAATCAGGGCCAAATCTGAGCACCTGTTCTGAACTCAATCCAGAAGTCAAAGTGTACACCCCAGTTGCTATCAACTGAAACCTTTAAGGGGAGGCTTCTCTAGCTGTATTTTCAAGGAAATTAAGTCGATCGGATCAATTTCTGTCGTTTCAAGTTCTCCGTTGAACGGTATACTTTGGAGTTCGCCTTGGGAAGAACGGCAGTGCTTCGAACAACACCTTGTACCAAAGAAACGGAAATTCCAGACACAGAACGCGTTTGTCAGCACTCGACATCAACCATGTCTGAGTCAAGCTTCAAAAGCGTGCATCGACTAGTAGAATATTATTGTGTGACAACCATTCATTTGGTATGGCATAACGATATTTGATTGAGTGTAATCGGTCTAGCCATGGAGCACGATGGGATAACACTATACAGTGCTGTCACGACCCTAAAAAATATAAATTTACTAGTATACAGGTGGCAACCGATGAACTATTGTCACTAAAAAAATAACCTGTATTAATAATGAATAAATATTTTTGTGCAGGGTATTCCCGGTTTGTTGACTTCGTTTGGCAACATGACGAACGTGAATTATAATATCAGTTGGCTACATTGAGAAGGTAACATGAAATGTCCATTGATTTAGTTAAGCATGATAGAAATAAGCATGATTATAAAGATAATTGTAACTCATCTTCTTTCCCCTGTTATCACTGACTAAGAAATATAAAAATTCGTATTGCGTAAAATTGTGTGAAAAAATATTTGAGGGGGACTGAGTGAATTTAAGGTAAGCTACTATCCCTGCCTTAAAGTATCATCGTAAACTTCCAGTTTGAATGCAAAAAGGTTCATCATTTATATTACATGTTACTCAGATGCGGAGCGGCGGGGCGTATAGATGACATGCTCCAATACACTAGGACGATGTCAGCAAAGTTGCATAGCTGAATACTGGGACAATAAATTGCCAAACGACTCCTCCTCGAAGTCAAGCGAAACAGGAATCTTTTGCACACGTATTCTCTCGAAGCACCAGAGAAAGCAGAAGCAATGAAAAAAAAAGTGTGACAGTTTGGGATGACATCAAGAATCTCATATTTGCCTGGCGGTAAGATATACGAGTTTATTCCATTTGTTAGTTTGTAATGCACATGATGTCGTTTTTGTTCTTGCTGCTATTGTAGCCGGCTCCACGTCACCTAACCAATAATTCGTGATTATCCATTCAACAGATACTCTCACTTGGTGTTTCGACCCTTTCATCCCAAATACGCCGCTGAATGGCACGTTGCTCAATGGGCGTGCCCTTAAATATAAAATCTGTCGGTGGAATGCATGGAGTTTCTCAGTATGTGTAATGTTTTATCTGTTTTAAATCTGGTATTAGAAGTAAAATGAAAATTAAACGAAAATACCAAGCAATGAAGTACAATCTAGTATTTTCGCAGAGTATTTCTGAAAATTCGATTAACTTATTTGATTGTTTACACACTAAGAAAAATAGCGCTTCAACTTTGCACCTTTAGCATGTCACAATGGGTAGTAGATTTACGAAGTGTAACTTTGCACCTTTCAACCTTTAAAGGTGCAACGCTTTGGTACTTGAAAGGTGCAAAAGTTGAACTGGTAAAGGTGCTCCAGTGTGACATTGGTCTGCACCTTTAAAGTCGTGCAAGTGTTGAACCTATTTTTTCTTCAGTGTTGTAAAATAAAATACATTCTTTTTTAAGTTTGCATATTTTTGGCTGTTATGTTCTAGTTACCTAATTATTTTATGTTGTATTATATTTAAGTTTCATATTTTTGAGTGTTCAAACGTTTTGCTTTGAAATTTCAATAATAAGGCCAGTAAATGAAAACTATTGACAAGTATAAACATACAATCCTCATTTGCTTGTACTATTTTGAAGAATGACCATGGCAAAGTCCACATTTTCATGCTAGTTGTGGAGCTTGTGGTACTATCAGCTGAGGAGTAGCAAGCTGATCAGCTCTTAGCGCCGCCCTCTTCATGCCTTGTTTTGCGTGTGCTCGGTAAGTATGCGTTTTGGTTATGTTTTACTTTCCAGCTTCTTATTTACAGAGGAATTATCTCTCCTCTTCTGGATATAAAGCATTTAATCTCACCACATGATTAACACACCAAAGTGAGAAAACAGTGTCAGGGGCTTGATTTGCATGGATTTTCATTTTTATCTTCCCATGGATCTTTGATTTCATCAATGTTCATTGATTTTAATAAAATGATCAGAGTTCAGTATCGGGTGGAAGACCCACGCACCTGCACCACCCCCTGGCACCACTTCCACATGCTGTTGATGAGCTTTGTGATTCGTTGCTGTGGGTTGGTATTCCACTCGTCAATCAGTAATTGACGCAAACCTGCCAATGTCGTTGCATTTGTGACTCTCTTCCGTACAGCTCGGCCAAGTTAATCCCACAAATGTTCAATGGGGTTGAGATTTGGGCTGCATGCAGGCTAGTCCATTCTTGTGATACCCTCTCTCTGAGAAAATCCAGGCAAATCAAGCTCCTGACACTTTTTTATCACTTTGTGGTGTTAATGTGGTGAAAGGACGTGAGATTAAATGTCTTATGTCCAGTATTTAATGCCCATACATGTTTTTTTCTTCACTTTTTGTTGTTGTTGCTTGCTTATTTAGCAGGTGTTTCTTTTAATCCATGTCAATGTTCACATTAGAGCGTATAACAACCAAGAAACAATGGAAGACTCACTTATCAACAACAACAATTTGGTGACTAACTGAACTTTGGTCACTTTGTGCAGCTTTTCAATTTACACTTTGCACTACATTTTAAGATACTGCCCTTTTCCTGATGGCATAATCAAAACAAGTAGGTTATCATTTTGAAGAAAATTAAATAATCTTTCCGATGATACCAAACTTGCATTGATCATTTCTACGAAACGGGAGATATAACCGATCAAACTCAGATTTCCAAACTTTTTTTGAGGAGTTTATACTGATAATTTATAGTTTGTACATAATCTTTAAGCATTTTTTAATACAAATAGGTGATGACTTTATTTCATCTCAGGATTTCAACGATGACGTCAACACCAAACTACTGAAGCGAATCAACGATGCCGGTAAGGTGTATTTAACTTCCTCGGTTCTGAAGGGACAAGTTGTTATCCGCTTCGCTGTCAGTAACGTCTTAACCGAAGTCGAACATGTTCACTTCGCGTGGCGAGAAATTCAAACAGCGGCAACCAAACTCCTGAAAGAGTTGGAGGAGAAGGGACTGTCTACTTCTAATGACGGAATAATAATGTAAAAACAAAGAACTACTGATGAAAGTAGAATTCAGCTACTATCCATATGCAATATATTCTGCTCTTTATCACAGAATAAATGTAAATTGCATGATTTTTTTTGTCATATTATATGTATATTTTTGTAAGCCTTGTACTGTTTTTCAATCGTAAACATTATCTGAGGCATTACGTTCTAACATTTATTTTTCTACTGATATTTGAACAATAAACTATGATATTAGAAATTACAATAATTTAAGTAATATTTCCAATTTCTGATATATTGATTATTTTTGCAGGATATATTCATATTAAAACAGCATGATGATTCGAAATGTATTGGAATCAAAATCTATCTACCATTTTGTTTGTATTCATCAAACCCTACATATCCTACCACCGTTACCGTAACTGAAGGGGACTGTTTCGAAATATAACAGAAATAAACTACAAAAGAAAAATTATTAGGAATACTTGGTGCGATTTACATCAGTTAAAAACTAATAACCGTTTTGGCAGTGAGATTTTTTCACCCGTAATCACCCCCCTTTTTTCACGATATCACCCCCCTTTTTTCATCAAAAAGGGGGTGTTTGAAAATGGTAAATTAATAGCATTTTTCTTGGGAAATCTTGGAAAAATTTTTTCGTAACACCCCCCCCCTCCCCCCGCTGAGCGAGTTTCGCGAGGCTGGCCGTGACAGGGACAATTTCTAGACCTTGGATTTGAAAATAAAAAAAACAATTCTTAATCCCTCCCCCCCGCTGAGCGCGAGTTTCGGCAGCGTTGGCGGTGAACGCGGAAAAATTTTTGGACCTTGGATTTGCGAAAAAAAAAATTCGTCACTACCCCCCCCCCCAACACTACACACACACACACACTGAGCGAGTGTTTCGATGGGCACGTCGTGACCGCGGACAGAATTGTAGACCTTGGATTTGAAAAAAAACAACAAACAACGAAATTTCTTAATCCCCCCCCCGCGTCTGAGGCGAGTTTTTCGGAGGGTTGGCGTTGACCGGGCAAAAATATTTGGACCTATGGATTTGGAGGAAAAAAAAATATCGTCACTACCCCCCCCCCAACGAGCGAGTTTCGGCGGCTGGCGTGACGGGAAAAAATGTTGAACCTATATTTGGCCGCGGATGAACACCCTCCTTGGCAAAATCCTGCGTACACCTATGCAAGGACCAATCTTGAAATTTTAGAAATGATTACAGCCGATGTCGTCTAATGGTGTTGTGGCTGGATGGGAAGATTAATAGGAAGAAATCAGGGTCTAATTTGCATTAATTTAAAGAACAATCATGATTCATGAAGTTGGTGAGAAGGATAACAGAAAGCAAATAATTACCGTTGGTGAAGGTGATGGGACGATCTATCACTTCCGAGGCAATCTGGATGTAGCTATCTTTCCGAAGCGAAGCTGATACATTCAGATCGCCGAGGAAGTGATAGTGAAACCAAAAGGTGATTATTTGCTTTATATTCCACATTAGAAAGAATTTAGATCTAACCAAAGGAAAAAAACCCAAAGATGTACATTTCTCTGAAAAAGAGGGCCCAAATATGAAATACGCGCCCGACCAACATCTGGCCGAGTGCGCATCACTGCACGACGAATATATTCCCGGAAAGCCCAATCGCTGAAAAGTCACTCGGCGGGGGGGGGGGGGGGACACGAATTTTTCCAGCTCAGCCCTACCGCCAAAAAGTTGCTCATGGTGAGGGACGGGGGGGGGGGCTGGGGAGAAAGTTTTTTTCCAAATCCTTGGTCCAAACAATTCTTTAAAGGGAGAAGGCGCCAGCAACTAACAGGCATAAGTTAAGAATAAAAATGACATTATGAGTATTATGAGAATTACGGTACATGGTGACAAACACAGCCTAAATAAGGGGTACTGTGTGATACTCACCCTCATCAAGGCCCTATAAATTAGTTAATTTTGTGTTTATTTTTATGTCTTTGTAAGTTTTACCTTCAGACAAAACTTGCAGAAACAGCTATAGGGGGAGGAGCTTATCAATTCAAACAGTGCATACATTACCACGGTGCGGCTAACACACGTCGCGTGGCATGCATCGGTCACGCATGGTCAGCTCCCTGCTGTGAACGTGTAATCTGATTGGTTGGCAAGAACTCAAATATTTTCTTAACTTATGCCTGTTAGTTGCTGGCGCTTTCTCCCTTTAAGCCAAAATCATGTTCTACGGCTAACGCTTCCACAGCGGAGGGGGGGGGGGGGGGGTGGTAGAGCTTGGTGGTGGGGGTTGACACGGAAAAAATCATCCCAAATCATCAATTCAGAAAAAAAAAGCAAATCATGTCCCCTGCGTACGCCTACATATGCGTTTGTATATGATTGTATATATGTCAGAAAGACATATTCTTGCAAAACAGTGCAATCAATGATCACAACATCAGGTAAAGAACAAAATTTGTTTGACAAATTAGATTTATTTATCTATCTACAACAGTACAAAAACGTTTTAATATTAACAAATCTAACTGGTTAGGTATAGGCAGGATTTTGCGAAGGGGGTGTTCATCCGTGACCAAATCCCAGGTCCAATTTTTTTTTCCGTTCAGCCCAGCCGCCGCAAAGTCGCTTAGGGGGAGGAGGGGGTTGACGATTTTGTTTTATTCTAAATCAGTCAGCCCTGCCGTCAAAAAGTGGGGTGGGTTCGGGTGTGGAGGTGGGGGGAGGGACGACAAAATTTTTCCGGGTCAACCCAACTACCAAAAATTTGCTGAGCGTGGGGAAGTGGGGGGGGGGGAATTTTTCATCCTAAATCCTCGGTCCAACAAAATTTTAAGCCAAAATCGTGTTCTACGGATAAGGCTTCCACAGCTAAGGGGGGGGGGGTTCCAGAAAAAAAACTTTGTTTGGGGGGTTCAACAAGAATGCCAGCCCCCTTGCGTACGCCTATGTTTGTGTTTGTAAATGTTTCTATATAGGTCACAAAGACATATCCTTTCAAAACAGTATGATTAATGATTACAACATCAGACAAAGAAAAATTTATTTGACAAAGTAGATTTATTTTTCTGACAACGGTACAAAAACCTTTTACTATCAACAAATCTATCTGGTTATACCCAACTTTTTACATACGTTTCATTTATAAATGGATATCTTCAAGCTGCATATACTTTCATTACCTTTAATTTCATTGTCCTGTATTATGGAACAGATACTTATACCATGACAAAAAAATATTTATAGGATAACTACAAGACTGGACCAAAAACGAAATGTGTTTAATCTATATTGATAAAATTGAAGAAAATGAAATCAAACAACTGAAGTAATGAATCACAATCATTTGTGTCTGACTTTGACAATTTAAAAAAACGTGTAAATAACCATATGTAAGCATGTGCGTATTGTCTATGCACGCATTTTTATTGTTTTAAGTGTATCAATAAATAAAGTGTACTTTAAACTGTTAATCAAAAATTTGTTTCCTAACAATAGCTAACACTACAGCGATACATTGTGAAAAACATACAATCAAGTGCAGGAAACTAAAGAAGAAAGAAGAATAAAAGAGCAGTATGCTTTCTGATAAATAATCATTAACGGTTATCATTCATATAATTACATCTTATTGCATTTATAAAAATACATGTATTTCTACAAATGTTTAAGTGTTATATACGTTTAAGTCTTCATAACTGAATCAAAATGTATGTGACCTATTATTTCCATAATTAATATTTCTAAAATAAACATATGCTGCTGTACAACGTTTTTATTTTAAATGATAAGTTTATTTATACGTTTCACAATTTACAATTTGTTAAAAATCACGTAATTCCCAAAGGCATTTACAAAACCCCAATAAGCTAACACCTACATCTGATATTATAATTACTCTTTCCTATTCTATGAAGTATTCCTATAATCTCAAGTCATGTATAGTAATCAATGTTAGACTGAAAATGACATTTCAGCGAAGTAAGTGATTATGAATTTGATTATACTGTTTATTATGTGTTGTGATTTGGGAAACGTCATCAGACATTTTGGAAGCTTGGTTTTATTCTATATCACCTTAATGACTTCTTGATTACTGTGTTTAAGAGCCTAAGTTTGCTGATGCCTTCCTGCATACTAGATAAATTTTGCGGATATATTCCGGCATACTGCATGGACACATGTTTGAAAATGTAAGTTTTCTGATGTGTGTGCAGTAAGTCTGCAGCAAAACTTCTTTCTGCTGCAGCCTTCCCACTGCCTTTGCCTCTCTCCGGAGACCTTGCCACTGCCTGTACTATCTTCCACTTTTCTGTGGCAGCTCTCCGGCAGCCTTTTCGTTTCTGTTGCAGCCCCACTGCCTTTGCCTCTCTCTGGAGACCTTGCCACTAGTTGTCTGTACTATCTTCCACTTTTCTGTGGCAGTTTTCCGGCAGCCTTTTCGTTTCTGCTGCAGCCTTCCCAGCTGCCTTTGCCCTTCTTCGGAGACCCTGCCACTGCCTGAACTATCTTCCACTTTTCTGTGGCAGCTCTCCGGCAGCCCTTTCGTTTCTGCGGCCGAGATCTGCCACAGCCTGTTCCTGCCGCATATTGGTATGCAGGAAGACTGCTGCAAAGTTTCAACCTGCATACTTAGGCTTATTGTTGCTGCAGACTAAAAAGTCTGCTGCAGATCTCCGGCAAGTTTCTGGTGGTAGAGCTATCCCATATTTTTCATTTTCTTATAGGATTGTTTAGATTATTGACTTATAAAATGTGAAACCGTCTTTTTAGGCTATTAACATAATGAATAGGTTTGGTGTGTTATTTTATGATCTGTGAATATGTATGACTTGCACATTATCATTCACTGTATTTTACCATAATGTCTCCCCAAAATGGTCCAATCGGAAATATTTTTTTTTAATATATGAAAATCATATACAATCTAGTCATGTTGGGTATTGTCATAAAAAAGACCATACTTTCCAGCGCAATTTATGTCATTTCATTTGGTTGTGTAAATTCTGTGCTGAGATATATCGATTTTTCTGCAATGACGCAAAATCGCGTTTGTCCGAGTAAATACATACATTCACGCATGGTTCTGCATGTCATTTAACAAAGAAACACACTGAGAGTGTGAAAAGTATTGTGTACTCATTCAATTTAGCTGAACGTGCATTTCAGGATGTACATTTCTGTCTTCCTATTATCAACAGTACAAAGGGTCTGCATATCTTTGACAAAAGGCCTAAAATGAATGACAAGTGTAGATCATCATAATGTCAGTGTGAATGCAGTTTGGTAAACAGAAGACATGAACATGTGCAATATCGTTTGAATGCCGAGTAACGGTTATTTGTATTTATATATTTTACTAGATAATCATTAAAAAACATATCGAAAGACAAAATGCACTTTTTATTTATTTTATTATTGATTTTTGTAATTCAGTTTTGTATGAGTTCTGTAAGCAACAAACCACCAATTCAGTTGTCATTATGACCAATACACAAAAGTGGAACAGACGTGATTTTGCCTGACTGCACAAAAGTAATCAGAACTTTTGATTTATAAAAGCAACTTAAATGAAATTAAATTATCAGAAAGAAAATGTATTCTACTTTAATATGATACCAAATACACATACCTTTTGAGAAAAGTAATTACCTTTAATTATTGTCTCCCGATTGGACCATTCTTTTGGGACACACTGTTTACGGAACACGATCGATGAAGTATAGTCCTTGAATAAAGACTAGAGTACAACCTTTAAACTCTGTTGTCTTCAAGTTTGCTTTATTCTGTTGTGTGGTTAGCTGCTGTTTAGGAGAGTGAGCTAGATAACCCCGAGGTCAGCATATACTATATACCTTTCCACGAGTATTTTGTACATGTAAAGTAGTCACTTGGCATTGTCGTTGTAGGAATAGTCGCACTGCATACAAAAATGTAAGTCATGCATGCTTCATTTGTCCTTCATCGTTCAATCAGGCCAAACTGAGCTACTGTTTGAACTCAATCCAGAAGTCAGGACACCAGTTGTATCAACTGAAACTTTAAGGGAGGCTTTCTACCTGTATTTTCAAGGAAGATTAGTCGATCGATCATATTTCTGTTCTTCAAGTTCTCCGGTTGAACGGTATATTTGCGTTCGCTTGGGAAGAACGGCAGTGCTTCGAACAACACTTCCAAAGAAAACGGAAATTCCAGACAGAACGGTTTGTCAGACATCAACATGTCTGAGTCAAGTTCAAAAGGTGATGACTAGTAGAATATTATTGTGTGACAACCATTCATTTGGTATGGCATAACTGATGATTTGATTGAGTGTATCGTTTAGCATGAGCACGATGGGAAACACTAACAGTGTCACCCTAAAAAATATGATAATTCTAGGTATACAGTGGCAACCGAAACTATTGTCACTAAAAACATAACCTATATTAATATGAATTAAATATTTTGTGCAGGGTATTCCCGTTTGTTGACTTCGTTTGGCAACATGACGAACGTGAATTATAATAGTCAGTTGCTACATTGATGAAGGGTAACATGAAATGTCCATTGATGTTAGTTAAGCATGATAGATATAGCATGATTATAAAGATAATGTAACTCATACTTTCCCTGTTATCACTGCTAAAGAAAATAGTAAATTCGTAGCTAAAATTGTGAGTAAATTTGAGGGACTGAGTGAATTTTAAGGTAAACTATTCCCTGCTTAAAGTATCATGTAAACTTCCAGTTTGAAAAATGGTTCAATCATTATATTACATGTTACTCAGATGCAGGAGCGGGGCGTATAGATGACATGCTCCAATACACAGGAGATGTCAGCAAGTTGATAGCTGAATACTGGGATAAATTGCCAAACACTCCTCCTCGAAGTCAAGCGAAACCAGGAGATCTTTTGCAACGTACTTCCTCTCGAAGCACCAGAGAAAGCAGAAGAATGGAAAAATGTGGTTGATGACATCAAGAATCTCATATTTCCTGGGGTAAGATATACGAGTTTATTCCTTTGTTGTTTGTAATGCACATTGATGTCGTTGTTGTTCTTGTGCTATTGTAGCGGTCCAGTCACCTGACCAATAATTCGTGATTATCATTCAAGATCTCTCACTTGTGTGCTCGGCCCTTCATCCCAAATACGCCGTGAAGGCAACGTTGCTCAATGGGCGTGCTTTAATATAAAACTGTCGGTGGAATGCATGGAGTTTTCTCAGTATGTGTAATCTTTTATCTGTTTTAGTCTGTTATTAGAAGTGAAATGAAAATAAACGAAAATACCATAGCATGAAGAACTATTCAGTATTTTCGGCAGAGTATTCTGAATTCGATTAACTTATTTGATTGTTTACACACTAAGAGGTTCAACTTTGCACCTTTAGCAATGTCACAATGGGAGTAGATTTACGAGTGCAACTTTGCACCTTTCAACCTTAAAGGTGCAACTTTGGTATGAAAGGTGCAAAGTTGAACCCGTAAAGGTGCTCCCAGTGTGACATTGGTCTGCACCTTTAAAGGTGCAAAGTTGAACCTATTTTTCTTAGTGTGTAAAATAAAATACATTCTTTTTTAAGTTGCATATTTTTGGCTGTTATGTTCTAGTTACCTAATTATTTTGTTGTTATAATATTTAAGTTTCATATTTTGAGTGTTCAAACGTTTTGTTTGAAATTTCAATAATAAGGCAGAAATGAAACTAATTGACAAGCATAAACATGCATCCTCATTTGCTTGTGCTTATTTTGAAGATGACACATTGGCAAAGTCCACATTTTCATGCTATTGTGGAGCTTGGTACTTCAGCTGCAGGAGTAGCAGCTGATCAGCTCTTAGCGGCCCTCTCTCATGCTTGTTTCGCGTGGGTAAGTAATGGTTTGGTTTTATGTTTTACTTCCAGCTTTCTTTTACAGGGAATTCATATAAAGAAAGAGAGAGAGGGGGGAGGGAGAGACTTATGTAGTTCTGCCTGATTAATATCGGCAAATTCATAAGACACAATTTTAGTATGTGACTAACGTAGTACTGCCAGATTAATCGCCCTCTTTTACTCTCTCCAACGATTTTTCCCCAAATGTGGGCCCACTTTCTAAAACTTTCTGTTGCGAATCAAAATGTCTTTTTTGCCACATGAAAAGAGCAGAAAAAAGCAAACACAAAACACGCAACATTCTGAAAATCGACCAAAATCGAATTACGCAGTCCTGTAAGACACGGCGGAGGTATACGGTACTAATTTATTGTCTTAAAGTGATAGGTTAACATTGTGGAGCTTCAATTAAAAAAATTGTCAAATTTTGATATCTGAACTACATAGTAGTGTACATATGGACAAATAAACACACTAGAATGAACAAGTTTGGAAAGTTACACTGCCAATGGCAAGTTATGCATGAATAAACAATTAAAACTCAGGGCGAGTTTAAATAGCGTAGGTGTACACACAGTAAGTCTATGGGAGAAAATGGGCAGGTGAATCCGATCAACTTACGATTTTCACTTTTTTAAAGCACTAAATAATCATTTTGAAATACAATTTTTTCGGGGCGTCATTTTTGGACCTTATCAAACACAATGGTAGCATGGGGAATCATGTAGCTCATATTTTTTTAACTGTGGTAAATGTTAGCCAATACCTTTAACATATTTCAACGGAACAATTGTCGCCACAACATTAGTCTACAATTGTCGTTCGATCAGAGCATTTGCCGCCGGAGCAATAGTCGCTCGATCGGAGCAGATGTCGGCGAAGCAATTGTCGTCGGAGGATTCGTCGCCGGAGCGAATATCATAGAACCCAAACGTGGCACATTTTGACGAACCCCCCCCCCTTTTTATGATAACAACCCCTTTTGCTCGTGGAACCGATACCCGTCGATCACGATGTTTCGAAACAGATATGATTTGGCCGCGGGATAACACGCCCCTTTCAAAAATCCTACGTACACCTATGCCCTATAGGGTATGGTACAATGTGGTCTGCCAGAATTTGATGGAACATATTACTGATGTAATGAGCTGAAATTTGAAAGGTTAAGGGGGATTGTAGGACTCTTAGGATTTAAAGAGTTGAGAGATTTGTATAATTTCAAAAGGAATAATTAGTGACCTGCAAAAGGTGCTGGGGTAGTTTGCGACAGAACCAGTGGCGTAGCCAGGATTTATTCAGGCGGGGGGGGGGG